>CACRXK020000375.1:66505-84892 GCA_902702795.2 Paramuricea clavata | reverse complement strand
AATTTTGCGCGGCGGAGCGGAATTTTTCTTTGTCTTGTGATTTCTCGGGTGGAACTAATTAGAAAAGACAAAGAGAAATTCCGCTCCGCGCGGAAAATTCCGCCTAGTGGTGAAACGGGGGACCGGCTAAACGGAGAGTTATGAAGTGGAGAGTTATCTCGGAGAGTTATGATTTCGGAGAGTTATGTTCGAACCACGCCCACATCACGCCCACTTTTCCCAACGACCACACCCAATTTCTTAACTCACCCGACGTTTCCTTGAACTAACATGAGAGACTATGGTTTGACGTAACTCTCTCTCATTAACATTATGAAGATGTTAGAGAGTTATCATTTTTTATAACTCTCCACGTTCATGATTGTGGCAATGAAGAGAGTTAAGTCAGTTTTTTGAAAAAAACTTCCACATATTAGTAATTTTTTATAAATTTACTTTTTTCTCAAGTGTCAGCTTTAACATTTCACGCTAAGTAGAAACTATAATAGTACTTTAGTACTTACCAAGTTCATCTATATGTAAATGTTTATATAAATATACATGCTCACTTGGATTATCTAGCAAAACCAGCATTCAGATACATATTAGATAGAACCAGAAAATCTTTCCAATGTAATGCCCTATTGGCTGATCTGGGAAAGTATTTCCAAAACCTGAATTGCTGAAAGATTCAATTTTCTTAATTTTCTTGCAACTATGCTTGCCGTATTTACTGCCAGATACACGTTAAAACATGCTTCTGGGGGTACTTTGACCCTTCTGATGCAAGGGTCTCATTGTTTTGACCGAGTCAAGTTGTACTATTTCCTGTTTGGACGCACGCTATTCACACGCTACAAACTGAAATACCAAAATATAAGATGAAAATCTGAAGAAACAAGCTTTACTAAGGTTTTCTCAAAAAACTGACTTAACTCTCTTCATTGCCATAATCGTGAGCGCAGAGAGTTATAAAAAATGATAGCTCTCTAATATCTTCATAATGTTAACGAGAGAGAGTTACGTCAAACGTAACTCTCTCATGTTTGTTCAAGGAAACGTCGGGAGAGTTAAGAAATTGGGTGTGGTCGTTGGGAAAAGTGGGCGTGGTTTGAACATAACTCTCCGAAATCACAACTCTCCGAGATAACTCTCCGGTTGGTAACTCTCCCTTTAGTCATACCCTTGTTACACGATCTTGTACTGTGGGAATGGATTCTGCTGTTATGCTGTTAGTTGTGAGATTGAAGTCGAAATCTATCAGTCCGTTAGTGCATTTGTAGATAAAGATACAACGATGTTTATATCTGCGAGATGAGAGAGTTGACCAGTGTAATGTAGCGAGAGCTTCAGTTGCCGACGAAAGAGGAGGGAGATCTAGTATTAATTTAGCTGCTTTATTTTCCAAACTTTGCAAGGAGTTCATGAGTGCTGAATTGTTTTTATCGCCCCAAATTACATCGGCATAGTCAAATAGCGGTAGTATTGTCGAAGTATAGAAAATCTGTCTTGCATCCAGCGGTAAGAAAGATTTCACACGGCGCAGCAATCCCAATCTTTGGTTGATTTTCCCCATTAATTTCTCAATATGTTCATGCCAGGTAAGGTTCTCGGTAATTGTGATGCCCAGATATTTCAACGATTGATCTTGTTTTATCGTCCGATTGCAAATAGAGATGTTGATGTTGGAGATGGATCTTAGGCGTTGTCTACCGGCGAAAATGATGAACTTTGTCTTGTTATGATTGAGTGTAAGGAGGTTGTTGTTAAGATAACCAGAAAGGGATCGTAGGTCGGAGTTGAGTTTGACTGTAGATCGGAAATACTTTCTGCAGAGTAATAAAGGAGTGTATCATCGGCATAAAGTATCGACTTGCAGTGGGTCAAGCATTCAGGTAGATCATTAATATAAATAAGGAAGAGAAGTGGTCCAAGAATACTTCCCTGAGGGACTCCGACAGTTACTGGCTTGGGTTGGGACATTGAACTGTTGATCATGGTTACTTGGGTACGGTTTGATAGATACGAGCAGAACCAGTCGAGAACAGACGAGGTAAAACCGATTGTTTTCAATTTCTCCAATAAGATGGTATGGTCTACGGTATCAAAAGCTTTCCTTAGGTCGATAGAGACGGCACCAGTGATTTTTTTGTGATCGAGATTATCCAGTATCTGCTCAGTAAAATGTGCCAGAGCAATGGTGGTTGACAGTTTGGAGCGAAAACCGAATTGTTGGGAAGCTAGTAACTTGTGTCCTTGCAGGTAATTGTAAACTTGATGATGGACGATTCGTTCTAGTAACTTACTCAAGGTTGGTAGAATGGTGATTGGTCGGTAGTTGTTGGATGAAGTTGGGTCTCCAGATTTGAAAATTGGAGTAACTCTACCTTTCTTCCAGATGTCGGGAAATGAGCCACAGCGTAAGGAGAGGTTGAAAATTTTGGTCAAATATGGTGCGATTATATAGGCGGAATTTCTAAGTAGTTTAGCACTAATTCCGTCCAGACCAGTGGCTTTGGTAGTTCTTAATTTACTCAGTTCCTGCAACACAGACACTTCATCAACTTCTTTGAAATTAAAGGAATGGGGTGATGTAGCGGTGGTCTTAGTCGGTTTGGGTTTGATTAGATCTTTAATTTTGTTCGCAAGCGTGGATCCTACAGATGAGAAATAGTCGTTCATGATTGTTGCGATGGAACGTGGGTCGTTTACCGGGACGTTTTCACTGATAATACAGGAAGGAGTGGTTTTAGTTGGATTGCGAGAAGTGACTTCATTAATTGTTTTCTAAAGTTCAGCAGGTTTATCTCTGTTGTCATTGATCAGATTTTGATAGTAGTTGGATTTACATATCTTAACTTGCTGGTTTATGAAATTCTTAAGATCGCGGTAGGTATTCCAGTGGTATTCTGAATTATACTTTTGGGCATGTTTTAAATGAAAATCGCGTTCTCGCATGAGGTTAAGAAGTTCAGGGGTCATCCATGGTGCTCTTACGATAGATTTTACTCTCTTGGTTTTCATAGGGGCGTGCTTATTGGCCGATTCACAAAATGTTTCGCAAAACTTATTGGTAATTTCATTAATATCATTTAACGAGTCAATGAAAGTCCAATCTGATTTTCCTACATCGTCTCTAAATTTGCCTTCATTGTAATGTTTGTAGCAACGATAATTAATGTCCCTATAACATCCGCCAGATTTAGGAAGTCCAGCTTTAATTGTGCAGTATATAAGGGAATGATCGCTGATTGACAAAGGAAAAACTCCGCTAGAAACAACGCGTGGATTATTGTTCACAAAAATCAAATCAATCATTGATTGCGTTTTTTCCGTAATTCTTGTTGGTGACGTAACGATTTGTTCGATCGAGTGAGCTCGCGCAAGTGTTTGCATGCGCGATCTATCCGTTGAGCGTTGTTTGAAGTCGACATTGAAATCACCCAATAAAACAATTTCTGCGTTTTCTGGAATTTTGGCAAGTTCTTTGTTTAGTTCCTCAATAAATTTACTTAGTGGAAGTTCTGGCGGTCCATAGGCCGAGCAAATAAACATTGATTTCGTACGAGGTCGTATAATTTCAATCCAACATGTTTCAATTGTTTTACTACATAAATCATCACGTGTTCGATCTTGACGAGTAATTAGATAGTTTGGTATGTTAATTTCTGCATCAGTAACTGTAGGTTTAAGCCAAGTTTCAGATAAGGTAAAAACATCAAATGGATTCTTGCTGATAAACATACGTACCAAATCAATCTTCGGAAGTAAACTTCGTACATTAAGATGACTTACTTTGAGCCCCCTTTTTAAACAACCAGGGATTTCAAACACAGGACCAGGATTACTTTCAATATCACCAGATAAACGTAGAAGAATGATAGCAATAGAAGTGTTTATAAACAATCTTGATCCAAGGAGGAAGTACATCGAGTTTCCTAACGGTTTATGTTTAACGGTTTTTCTTCGCATATTTCCATTATAGACAAGTCTTGAGCAAGCGAGTAATTCTGACACGTATAAAATTGAACTGGTACAAGATAAACATTTCTCCCTTTGCTTTTTGACAATTGAACCATTTAAAATCAAATAAATATACAAAATTATTAATAAATTGCGGGAGCACAAAAATCCCCGACTGAACGCCATGATGGCGCGCGTGCGCCACTCGATTACATTCGTAATATCATACCTGTTCTATTCGTACACATATATCTTTATTATAATTTCAAGAAAATTATCAATATTTCATGCAAAAAAAGTTATTTTGAGAAACATTGGAAATTTTAAAGTTCATATATTAAATAAAAAAGATAGATATGTCAGCAGAAGATGACATATTCCTCGCGGAAGCTTCGCCAATAGCCGACCGTAGAAAATAGCAGAAAATTATCTTATGTGTATTTTAAGAACAAAATATCGATAACTATGTGTGACGTTTCTAAGGGGGGAGGGGGGGGGGGCTCTCCAGAGAAACGAACATATGACGTTTCTCATGGACAAAATCGACATGTGAGGCTTCCCTAACTCGACATTTGGGTGACTCGACTCATGACTCGACTTGTTGGTGACTCGTTACAACACTGACCAAAAGTAAATTACACCTGATATAATTACTGGGTGGGTGGACTCATAGTTTGGAAAGAGTTCATGCAGAAACTATAGCATGCCATCATTTGGTCTGTTTTATATGACACTATCTCACTCATTTTTTATCACCCTGGGTTCCAGAGGCTTCAGAGATTTTCCTGGCTATAGGGCTTTTGTGTAGTAATTTGAAACGATCTTTCCTATTCTCCTCTGAAAAAAAAAACCTCTGAAAACCTCAGGCATCCAGGTTAATTTCCGATAGAAATATTTCCAAATTGTCTTGGAATCAGATGGGTATGTATAAAAATACAACAACAAAAAGCTATTACACTTTTATTTATAGACCTAGATAATATAACTACAGATTTTTTTACGACGAACGTTGCTGCCAAATTATATGTGTTCTGCAATGTTTTATTTTAAGTTACGTATTACTGTCATTAAAAGCCATGTTATAATAAGAGGTAACTTTTGTTGCAACTTGCAACGCAGTACATCCTTTCGGAAAGGTACTCAGCCGTGGCTATAGAGACTCGTTTTCATCATTTGAGATACTGGGTTTGGTGTCCTTTATCTTGTTACAGATGGCACATTCACGAAATCATACAGTTATATTAGATATTGTGAAATTCATAAATAATTCATGAAGGAAACACAAAAGAAATCATGACTGTGACTTAAGGAGTTTGTACACGTGATACAAAATCGTGCTGATTTACATAAACTTTAAGTTCAATTTTCTCACCAAATATCATTCATTTATTTTAAATTGTTAAAGAATACGAATGTTCTCATCAAAGCGTTTCAGAAGCCATTTGTAACGTCCGCGTTGTATTTACGATACAACACGGCAGCTCATGTTGACAATAGCACTTGTAAAATACCTTTATATGTAACAGTAACAAAATAAAGGGCACTAAAGCCGATATCGCAGTCCGGATAACGAGGCTCTGAAGCGAAGGCTAAGTACTTTTCTGCTTTCGCAAAGTCCTTTTCAAAGACTTCATTATCATCTCATCTTCACTTTCCCAAGAAAGCCAGGAGAAAATTCTGGGGCGGGCTTGTGGCAAGTCTGGTACTTTCCGGAAGGGTCTATTTCTGACATAGAGCCAAGTTATCTAAAAAGTAGTCGCAAAGAGATTTGAAGCGTGACCCACACTTTACTCGGCCAACATTTTTCGTCCAATATCTCTGGCTCTGTATCCAAAAATGGGTTGCACGTTGCACAAAAAATTGCCTCTTTAACATGCTCTTTCGTACTATATAGTCTTTCTTACGAGTACATCAGCTACGCCATGATATTTCTAGCATATATGAATAAATCTCTTTGTTATTAACTTACTACTATGATTATTATTGAATCGTAATTAATACCCCGCTAAATCGTGTCCAAACTCCCATCATGTCGACATGGAGCAACGCTTAATTCCCTATGTCATAGTCTTCCAATGTCACAATCTTCAGTTACCAGTTGTCATCATGCAGCATGAGCTCCACCTTCGAATTTACTATATGAGTAAATTCTTAAACACGTCCGAATTTATCATTATGATAAATTCGCGGCAAATTTTGAATTTATCATAATAATAAATTCGCGGCACCTACCACTAACCCCTAACCACTAATCCCTAACCCTAACTTTTAAACTTTTTAAATTTTTTTAACTTTTTTAAAAACTATTCCTCCAAGAAAACCGAAAAGTGGCATTACATTTATAACAGGAAATCTTGTGTAATGCTTGTGGTTTCATGATTAACTTTATTCGGACGTGTTTAAGAATTTACTCATATAGTAAATTCAAAGGTGGAGCTCATGTTGCATCATGAATGATCAGTTTTAAACGCAATTTTGAACGGCAAATGTATGAATTTGGGGGCTAGCTAACACTAGTTCAAACGTTGACGCAGAAACCATGCTATTACTCATATACTCTCATATACTCCACTAATTATATAATTATAATAGATCTGTATTGACATTGTCTTAGGGACTAATTATATGGAGTTTTACAATGGTTTACGGAACCGAAATTTCAGCCTGATCTAACTATCATTGACATTGACAACGTGCAATATATTATACGTTATGTCTTCATTGTCTTAGGGAGTGCCGATTACAAGGAGCAATTTCAGTCTGGAAGTGTCAGCCTATATAACATAAACTATCATTGTTCGTTTCATTCTCACTCGAAACCTTCCCATACTATTTATACTAATTATGTTGGGTACTAATCGTCTATATCCATATCTTCCAGATTATAGTTCGGGAATAACTGTTCAACATCATGATACCGTTCCTTAGATTTCATGTCTTCCCAAATTGCATTGAAATGGACGCCAAACTCCATCAAGGAACACTGTCCGCTCTCAGTGTTTAGTGTGTATCCCTGTGTATGCATAGCGACAATGTTTCCATTCAGATCAAACACAGGAGAACCACTAGCACCAGTAAACAGACTTGTTTCGTACGGCACACAATCTTTGTATTTTTCACCAGAGCGTAATAACCGATCATTGGTCATGTGTAAACTAGGATCTGGGTTATGTATGTATTTTTCTATACATTTATCATGTCGTTGTTTAAGCTTCTCACGCCACGAGTAACTGCTGACAACAACGCATGTTTCTTCCTGCATTTCATTTCCCTTCGGATGGCCAACGATTATAACCAGACCTTCTTGCAATTGACGATTTTGAACGATTGAACCAAGAGGAACACGATCTTGAATACCTTCGCATTCTTTCAATCGTAAAAATTTATAATCCAAACGAGAATCTCCCAGCTGAGGGTCCTGCTCTTCATCAACTTCAACAGTGACAACATGTTCTGTTTGTCCAGAGCGTAAGTAATCAAATGAAACTGTGATGGGCAAGTTTGGATTTTGCTGTTTCTCTCTTTCTGTGTTGATCAACATATAAACATGATAGTTAGTAATTACCAACATGCCTCCCACAAGCCAACAAGTTCCTCGAATTTCCGCACACGAAATTTGACCAATTGATTTGATGTAAGAAGCAAGAGGCTCAAACAATCTTGCGGGAATTCTGGTCGAAGCATTCTTGGATAGGTCATCTTTTACAAAGTTGAAAACTAACAGATTGTCATCTACAAATTTTCCGTCATTTCTTCCAAATTTACCTCTATTTTCCGGATTTAATAGGCTTCGGTGAGCTGACGACTTAACATTCTTCGTCATGGATTTACGAAGATTCTTAGTCAGAGGATCCTTGCTCGATGCTTGATGAGTATACACGTACAAAACAGAAAACTCTTTGATGTACTTTTCAAGACAAGCAAAGTCTTCATTTGCCAGCCTTTCTGCTCTGCTTGGGTTACACGCCTTTTCCATCACCGAGTTTGCCCATTCATCTTAATTAATAGATAAAAATAAGGACTTTCATTCAGTAATATAACTTTTGTTTTTATACAGTATACATAGTTATACTTAACATTTTTGATATTTAATTCTAAATCCTAAACGAAGCTGCGGCTTCCCCAAACACGAAGAAAACCACAAATTTAGTTGTGTTTAACATTGACGTGTAGAGGTATTCTTTAAGCCATTTCTAACGAATAAAAATGATAAATTTTCAACCCTTTGCGTTTCGGTGAATATCTTTGCACTATTCACCTCCACGTCGTCGTCGGTGGATAGTTTGGTGATTTTAATTATTGCTCGCCAATATAGCAGTTTATATAGTTAGTTTTTGTAGAGCAAAGGGGTTGATGATCACCAACAATTTACTCTTATATTCCTGAGGAAGAACGACAATATTTTGAAAATTTAGGCTCTTTGAAACTGGATTGTGTTCTGGATTGTGGTACTATGGTCTTCTAATTCCCACATATTTGCATGAAGGGTCAAATGAATATGATTTTTTATTCTACCTGTAACTAGTTTTGCTTCGTGAAATGTTTCTTGGGATGCTTTTGTTTCGCTTCCTGTACGAGAATAGTATATAAAAAAACATGAGCAATGAATAAAACTCAAATAGTAGGTTCGATTCCCACCGTGGCCGGGCGTATTTTTGTGTGAGTATACACTCAGAGTAACATCACAAACATTGTATTCCTGTCATATTAATACATGAAAACATTTATCAATTCTGATTGGCTAAAAGCAGTGCATTTTTTCAAAATACAGTGCAAAAAATGAAATACAGGGGAAAAAATACAAATTTCTTATTTTTTTATTTTTCAAAGTTCTTAATTTTCTTAAAATTAATTTAATTATTAAAAGTCTTTCTCAACAGGCCGAATTCACGTCGATCGCGAGCGATCGACGGCTCAAAATTTCATACTTTCGGTTCAGTGCATGCTATGAAGACAGAAATACCACCATTCGATTCAGAAATAAAATATCAACTAGTTCCAAACGATAGTTATAGTCATTATTAGTATTGTAACGATTTATGGGCCTTTGAAAGTCCAAACGATCATATTGTATCAAATTACGCAATTGTCTGAACAAAAATACAGATTATTATAGACTAGCCATACCTTTCGGCTTTCGCCGAAAATAACTTCGGTCCTATCGAACATATCGTCTTCGTAATAGTCTTGTTCGAATCCCCATTAAATAGTGTTTTTGGAGTGTTATTTGCAACCCTGAATCTACAAATCTGTATTTTTTATCAATATATTTCCATTTGTTGTCCGACTGTGAGCTCGAAGTGAATTAATCCCAACCCGAAATACGACTGAAAACCGTCAAAACAATGCGGCGTTTGTATCGTATGACCCTGGAATTGCTGGAAAGGCCAGAAATGGTTCGCAAGGTCAAATTGCACCTACACGCGTGAGTTTGACGTCATCCCGGCCAAAGGAGCTTCTTATTGGCCAATTATTGCGCAACGTACGCAAGTGCGAGTAAATCCCGACATCTTGAAAAATTCAAAATAAATATTTCTAGTCGGCGTATACATACGAAATTTTCTACACGAAAGCGCTTGAATACAAAGAGTATTTCACACGTATAGCCGTTCAGCAAATGACGAAAAGTTCAAGGGGTATTCAAGATCTTGTGGATATGAAATTTAGAATCTTTGACCAAGCGGTGAGTAAATATATGATTGTTTCGCTTTGTGTAATGTTTTGACGGCACTTGACCCCCCTTTCGAAAGGTTATTTTATGAGGATTTCAATGGTGGCATTTATTTAAAAGGGGGGGTAAATACTCGCCGAGATATTTATATTAGAAAAATTGAATCGAAATGTAATACGAAACAGGTTGTCGAGAAAATTAATTTCTAAATGTGACTTACGGACCTGACTGCATAATTTTTTCATGTGTATTATTAATACAGTACGGTTTCTCGTGCAATTTAAAAAAAACGTACACTCGTGAGTTTACAAAGACTTCATGTTGCACTTGTCCTTCGGACTCGTGCAATTTTGATATCTCTGAAAAACTCACTCGTTTGTTTTTCCAAATTGCACTCGAAACTGTACTATTATTTATACTAATAACTGAGATTAAGGTGGCTCAATATATTACTGTATGAATCCACACAAAATCTCTTCTACAAGAATCACGAAAGCAAAACGCTATGCTATATGAACAAACCCGCGAGATTATTTGTGTTCGCGGGAATATTAACGAAAGGACTATGTTATATGACCTGACTTGCTCACGCCATCTTGCGCCCAGGGGCGTAGCGAAGGGGGAGTCCAGGGGGGTGCTTGACCCCCTCAATGTTACGCCTGTCGGCAAAACGTGGACTTCTGTCGGCAAATTTAACGTTTGGATGCGATGTAGACAATGCTTTTTTGCAGAAATTTCAAAATGTCGGGAGAATATTTAAAGGCAAAAAATATCAATAGAATTAAAATACGGCGATAATAGTCCAGGAGGAGAAGGGGGTATCGTAACCCGAGCAGGGAATTTATGAGAATATGTGACTTTGGTAAATTTTGGGGCGCTGATTTCAAAAATCGATGTTATACGGGCCAATACTGGGGCCTTCAGCCTCGTTTTGATGCTTACAGCCTCGTTTTGGGGCATATATAGGGAAGATGTTAGTTGTCTTAGTTAGCTAGGGAACCCAGTGATTTTGGTCAATTTCGGTGCGCTGATTTCAAAAATCTACGTTACACGGGCAAATACCGAGGCCTTCAGCCTCGTTTTGGTGCATGCAGCCTCGTTTTGGTGCAAATAGAGGGAAATCATTAGTTAGCTTAGACAGGCAAAGTCGTAGGTGATCTTGGTCAATTTCGGTGCGCTGATTTCAAAAATTGAAGTTACACAGCAAAATAGCGAAGCATTCAGCTTCGTTTTGGTGCGTACAGCCTCGTTTTGATGCCTATATATGTGCCATAGATAGCCAAGGAAGTTGGTGATTTTGCTCAATTTCGGTGCGCTAATTTCAAAAATCGAAGTTATACGCAGATATATTGGGACCTCTGGCCTCCTTTTGATACACATATCCTTGATTTAGTGAAACTATTGGGACGATCCTATTTAAACAAGTAAGAAAGCTAGTGATTTCTGTTCTTTTGATAAAAAGCAATACTGTTGCCCCCATTAAATGGAGGTCATGTTATGCATGGCATTACAAGCATGTACATTCTGATCACAAACCTTGCATTTTCCATTTCAAAATTTACTCGTGCCTTCAATTTCCACATCCAAATCATCCTCGTAGTCATCATCGGAGGACGAACTGTTTTCACTCCCCGTGCTTGCGACTAGCACATCACTCTCCTCGGGATAACAAATGTCACTCCAGACAACGTTTTCATCTCCATCCATCCATGCTCGTCGGGGTTCTCAAGTTCTATTGGCAGCTGATCGGCGTGTCAATAGATGTACGCGACATAGTTCGCTCTCGTGATGTGATGATGAAGATTTGACTGGCATGGTGGCATCATACTTAGTTCGATGATCTTCTTCTCTGTTGAACTTGTTCCAAAATACTTTCTTCCTTGCCTCATTGACAGAGAGGATACTTGGATGCTCGTATATAGAACAGATAAACCATTCTAAACCCCGAACCAACTTCTCGCTTGTTGTCACGTCCGTACCCAAGGATGAAAATAGATCGATAAAGGCAATTTTCTTGGTCTCGGCTTTCCACACGGCCTGCTTTCCCTTTCAAAAAAAGCCTAGATACATAATCGTTTCCGGAAAAGGCATGCATTCCCAAAAGAGCTCTTCTGTGACCAAGGGACAATCCAGTTGACGTCACGTCGATAATTTTTCTGTTCTTCCCGCTGCCATTGTCAATCAGAATCTGCGTGTCCGAAAAATTGTGACCAATGAACAAGCTAAGGTTATTATTATTAGAATATTATTAAACCCTAACGGGTTTGTAATCCAAGTGAGAATATATACATTTTAAGACCTAACCAGATCTAAGGTTATTATGGTTATTATTATAATATATACATTTTGAGACCTAACCATCACTAAGGTTATTATGTCTATATCACCAGTTGACGACCGTTCCATTGCAGTTGAGCTAGGTGGCAATTGGCTAGCACGCACAAATGCAACGAGTTTCGTGTCCGCTTCCTCGTGGTCGCTGGCTAATTCTGATAATGTGGCTACATCACCATGATTGATCTTCTAGCACACCGACTTGTTGGAAAAGTATACAACTTTTGCTTTTTGATCCGATACAACAGTCCATCGAAGAAGACAAGGACAGCATTGGCGACAAAATTGTATACTTTTCTAACAAGTCGGTGTGTTAGAAGATCAATCATGATGATGTAGCCACATTACCAGAATTAACCAGCGACCGCAAGAAACTCGTTGCCTTTGTGCGTGCTAGCCAATTGCCACCTAGTCAACTGCAATGGTACAGTCGCCATCTGGTGATATAGACATAATAAACTTGTTCATTGGTCACGATTTTTCGGACACGCAGATTCTGATTGACAATGGCAGCGGGAAGAACAGCAAAATTATCGACGTGACGTCAACTGGATTGTCCCTTGGCCACAGAAGAGCTCTTTTAGGAATGCATGCCTTTTCCGGAAACGATTCTGTATCTAGCTTTTTTCGAAAGGGAACGCAGGCCGTGTGGAAAGCCGTGACCAAGAACACTGCCTTTATCGGGGTTTAAAATGGTTTGTCTGCTCTATATACGAGCATCCACGTATCCTCTCAGTCAATGAGGCAAGGAATAAAGTATTTTGGAACAAGTTCAACAAAGAGAAGAAGATCATCGACCTAAGTATGATGCCACCATGCCAGTCAAATCTTCATCATCACATCACGAAAGCGAACTATGTCGCGTACATCTTTTGACACGCCGATCGGCTGCCAGTAGAACTTGAGAACCCCGACGAGCATGGATGGATGGAGATGAAAACGTTGTCTGGAGTGACATTTGCTATCCCGAGGAGATTGATATGTGCTACTTGCAGGCACGGAGAGTGAGAACAGTTCGTCCTCCGATGATAACTACGAGGATGATTTGGATGTGGAAATTGAAGACACGAGTGAATTTTGAAATGGAAAATGCAAGGTTTGTGATCAGAATGTACATGCTTGTATTGCCATGCATAACATGACCTCAATTTAATGGGGGCAACAGTATTGTTTTTTATCAAAAGAACAGAAATCACTAGCTTTCTTACTTGTTCAAATAGGATCTTCCCAATAGTTTCACTAAATCAAGGATATGTGTATCAAAAGGAGGCTAGAGCTCCCAATATATCTGCGCATAACTTCAATTTTTGAAATTAGCGCACCGAAATTGAGCAAAATTACCAACTTCCTTGGCTATCTAAGGCACATATATAGGCATCAAAACGAGGCTGTACGCACCAAAACGAGGCTGTATGCCTCGGTATTATGCTGTGTAACCTCAATTTTTGAAATAAGCGCACCGAAATTGACCAAGATCACCAACGACTTTGCCTATCTAAGCTAACTAATGATTTCCCTCTATTTGCACCAAAACGAGGCTACATGCACCAAAACGAGGCTGTAGGCCTCGGTATTTTCCCGTGTAGCATCGATTTTTGAAATCAGCGCAACGAAACTGACCAAGATCACCTACGACTTTGCCTGTCTAAGCTAACTAATGATTTCCCTCTATTTACACCAAAACGAGACTGCATGCACCAAAACAAGGCTGAAGCCCT
Source organism: Paramuricea clavata (assembly GCA_902702795.2). NCBI lineage: Eukaryota > Metazoa > Cnidaria > Anthozoa > Malacalcyonacea > Plexauridae > Paramuricea > Paramuricea clavata. The sequence continues at coordinate 71,227 of CACRXK020000375.1, read as the reverse complement.
CGGTATTTGCCCGTGTAACATAGATTTTTAAAATCAGCGCACCGAAATTGACCAAAATCACTGGGTTTCTTTGCTAACTAATGCAACTAACGTCTTCCCTATATATGCCCCAAAACGAGGCTGTATGCATCAAAACGAGGCTGAAGGCCCCAGTACTGGCCTGTATAACATCGATTTTTGAAATCAACGCCCCAAAATTGACCAAAGTCACATATTCTCATAAATTCCCTGCTCGGGTTACGATACCCCCCTTCTCCTCCCGGACTATAAGAATGTTGGGAAAATAAGAAAATTCCAGCAAAATGTCAGGTTGGGAAAAATGCGCAAGATTGCTGACAAGATTATGAGAGTCACCCGTCCATACGGTAATACGATCCACTCAGCTCAAAGCCTAATCTGATTAAAAACAATGTTTCTTAAGTGATATGAAGCAGAGGATAATTAACACTTACATAATAATATCTGTGTATAAGTTAACCAAGTACTCTAGAGCCTGGAGTTTTATCATTTTACTTGTCTGTACAACTAATAAAAGCAACAATTATTACGAGTTTATAGATGTAGGTTGAACTCAACTGTCATATTTTTCAAGTAGTTAATTTTAACCTATATCTACGTCAGTTTACTGCCCGAGTCAGCTACACTGGGCTATGCATAGCCTACGTCAAATGTATCATGAATTGTGATTCAGCAAGCGTGGCGCGTTGAAAATGCTTATGCTCAAATTTCACTTTCCTCCGCAGAAGCTTGTCATACTAGTTTTGTAAATTCTCGCCCTTCTCGGGTATTTTTATCAGTCTTACTAATAAAACGTATGGGAGTAACAGGACTGTATTTCTCAACTTTCTACAGTTCAATTCAACCAAATTCAACCAGTGTACGTCATTACCACAATATATTTCAACCTATATTTGTACAGTAAAACTTGGATCAGTATACAGTAGCTCCCACTACAGACTACAGTACTTGACGTCTAAATGTCTAACCTAAACCACAAGAAAATTCTTTTTCGACAAATTTTTAAGGAGTGCCCTAAATTGCGTTCTATTTTACAAACTTGTGGTTTTCTAGAATGAGCTAATCTGATGCTATTGCGCAAAATATGCAAATTAACTATGACGCATAACCTTGTGGTTGGCGCTCCCACTAATACTTCCACCTAATAATGCTGGAATATTTGGGTATATATAGAAGTGAAAGGAGTTGTATTGAAGTTTTACATTGCACCAGTAGTCATCATAGCATTTCAGTGTCATTGCAAAACGATGGAAAAGAACCAACTGAAACGCAAGCGAACTAAACTCCGATGTCTGGTTTGCCAGCAAACGTTTGATGACGATTATCGAAAAGAACATAACAAAAAGTACCATGCAAATTTGCTAAAGGTGGGAACATCTATTGCGTACGAGACTGTTGGAGCGCCAGCGAACCCATTCGTTTGTTCACAAAAACACAAAAAGGTGAGTAATAATTACCTCTGTTTAAAAAGATATGGCAAATATTCATATATAAACGGAATGCAGTTCGCTATTCGCATCCGTCCTAGTAACATAAATCACATATTCATGGTTCATTAGGTGTCTACAGAATCTGTGGTTACTGGTGTTTTGAAAGCTGGACCTTCTCATGTAACTGAAGACAATGAAGAGTCAAGTCAGAACACCCAAGGCCCATCCCATCTTACCATCAGTGTAAACAGTGAAAATCCAGAACTTGTTTGTACGGTTCAAGAAGAAGACGTGCAGCACGAAGATGAAAATACACCACCGCATGGCAATGAAGAAGTTGAAGAACAGAGAACGGTAATTTAACATTTTTGTTGCGTGTGCTTTAATCAAAAAGGCTTCCTAAGCTATATAAAGGAATTAGATAGCAGTTAACCCATAATAGTAATTTCTTATTGTTAAACTTTGCAGATGCCCGAAAATCAGGAAATTGGAGAAAAAGAAAGTGAAGAACTTCAAAGTGATCAGGACGAATCAACAGAATCGGAAACGTGGATATCCTGTGCAGGTCACCTTCAATATCTTAAGTCGCAACTACGTGTAAGTGAAGAAATTGCCAATGAAATTGAATCCGCTGAAAATGTCAATGAAGAATATTTCTTGATCAGAATAAAAAGAATTCACGAAGCAGGTAAAAGAATCCTCAAGCCATCTCCTGAAGCTATCATCCAAGGTCCTGGAAAAACTCGAAAGTTCAAAGGATAACCTTGACGAGTCTAACGAGGACACCGCCTTGCCATTGCTTGATCCTGGAGAAAGATCGACCAACTTGACAGAAAACCAGAAGAAGTATCTTATCAGAGTTGGACCACATCAACCGATCCTGCAACAATATCCAAGTACTACCAGGGTTACAAATGAAAGTCACAAGCATTTGCACTTCAATCCAGCATGGTTTAAAGAATATCCTCACCTTGAGTACAGCCTGTCAAAGGACGCTGCTTTCTGTTTCGTTTGCTCTTTGTTTGGTAATAGTCCTGGCACGGAAAAGGCAGACAACGCATGGGTCAAAGAAGGCGTTCGATCGTGGCACAAGTTTAAAAGTTGTGGTACAAAGAAACCAGGAAAACTCGCAAAGCATTTTTCGTCCCAGGCCCACAATAGTGCACTCCTTTCCTATGCTCACTTCGCCAAAACATCCGGACACATTGATGTCCTGTTGGATAAAGCAAGGTGTTCCGCCCTCATTCAAGAAGAAAAAGATCTTCAGCAAAACAGGAGAGTAATGGAGATATTGTTGGATATAACCAAAACCCTTGGACGTCAAGGGATTGCATTCCGGGTCATGGGAGTGACGATGACGGAAACTTCAAGCAAATTGTATAACTAGTGGCAAAGTACTGCCCAGAACTTAGACACTGGTTGAACACGTCCAGGATGCGCCCATATCACGTCACGTATTTAAGTGCTCAATCGCAAAACGAATTTATTGAACTCATTGGTCACGAGGTTCAACAACGCATCATCCAAGAAATCAAGGATGCAGGTATGTACTCAGTTATGGCAGATACGACACCAGATGTATCACACAAAGATTGGCTTGCTATTGCCTGTCGTTACGTGGATATGATGGGTCAGCCCAGAGAACGTTTGGTGTTGCTGACTGAAGCCGTGGACAAGACTGGGGAAGGTGGAGCAACCGAGATTATTGGATCTTTAACTAAACAAGGGTTGAATCTGGACGAACTGTGCTTTCAAAGTTATGATTACACAGCATCAATGTCGGGTAGGTTTAACAGTGTGCAAAAAAAGCTCCAGGACAAGCTCGGAAAAGTGTTCCATACATCCCATGTTTAGCACATCGTTCGAACATGGTCATAGAACACAGTTGCAAGGCAAGCCCAATTATCACAGAACCTTTCAACGTTTTGGAAGCACTTTATGTGTCTTATACGGGTAGCACAAAACGCATGTCTTCACTAGAAGACTCGATTCAGTCCATGAAAGTAGACGATCCACTGAACCTAAGAAATCTCTCCAGAACTCGATGGACAGCTCGCGCTGAGTCCATAAAGTCTGTGTGGATCTGCTACGAAGCCATCCTAGACAGCCTTTCCAACCTGGAACAGTCGGATGATGGTACTGCTTCTGGTTTGCATTCCAAGTTGCTGCGCTTTGATTGTATTGTGTCAATTATGTTTACGAAGAACATTATGTACAAGACCAAGCGAATGACGGCGACACTTCAAAGTGAAGACCTCAACGTGATCGATGCCATAACTATCGTTCAATCGACAGTAAATAACCTACAAAACGTCAATGACAACATCGATGGAATGAATAAAGAAATTCAAGCGGCTGCATCATTTGCTGAGAAACATGGTGTAGATGTTGGTAGCGATTTTCTACGATATCACCGTCAAAGAAAACCCTCAAGGCGAATCGATGACAACCCCAATACAACTGCAAATTTAAACGTGGAATCATTCTATCGAAAAGAATTTAAAGCGGTTTTAGATACGCAGATCAACACGTTTACGGATGTCCTAGAGAACTGTGTTGCTACAATCAAACCTCTGTTCCAAGCCCTACAACCAGGTCAAGAACCATCTTCAATTCAAACCTTTGAAGCTTTGGCGAAGTTCCATCCCGACAAAGACAGACCAGATCCAGATGCTCTTATATCTGAAATAGAGACGTTTAAGTTGCACTTGAAAACGACACATGAAGATGCTAAAGATATTTCTAGCGACGCTAAAAAAGCAGAGGAAATGAAGTTTGTGTTCCCTTTGACCAACAGAGCTTTTCGTCTGGTTTTAACTGCCCCAGTGACTGTCGCCAAGGATAAACGAACTTTTAGTATAAGTTAAAAACAGTGAAAAACTTGTGCAGATCAAGAACTAGCGATGAGAGGTTAGAGAAACTTATGTTCATGGCTTGTGAAAAAGACATCACGGATGAAATACCTGTGCAGAATCTAGCCACACTGTGGGCTAGTTTGAAATCAAGGCGAATTACCATCGGTCCGGTGTAAATTGAACATATTTTAGTTACCTAATTAGCCTACTTTTATATTTTGTTTGTCTTTTAGTTGTTCAGAACAATCACAATATTGATACACCATGTAAATAAAAACAATTCTTAATATATATTAAAAATTACATTGAAATATTATTGAAGTGATTATCCTAACCACGCCCCAACCACGCCCCTACCAAGTCGCTGCCAGGCCCACTTCGTCGGAAAAGGTGAGTCGTGGACCCCCCCCCCCCCCCCC
>CACRXK020000375.1:0-66485 GCA_902702795.2 Paramuricea clavata | reverse complement strand
GAGTCTTATATTATTCTTACATCACGCTAAGTTAGGGCAAGGCGATGCAGCTAGTGCTATAGCTTTTTGAATAATATCTAGAATACTTTTAGTGAAAACTCTTGTGTCAGAAAGATGTCCCATCTTTTGCTGACAGGTTATGAAGATGTCCCATCTTTTCTTAACCAGTGGAAGCTTAAAAGGAGTCTTATATTATTCTTTATACATCACGCTAAGTTAGAGTAAAGCGGTGCAGCTATAGCGCAAGTTTTTAGAATAATATATCTAGAATACTTTTAGTGAAAACTCTTGTGTCAGAAAGATGTCTCATCTTTTGCTGACAGGTTATGAAGATGTCCCATCTTTTCTTAACTCCTTCCTGACAGGCCCAATTTGCGTCGATCGCGAGCGATCGACGGCTCGAAATTTCATACTTTCGGTTCAGTGCATGCTATGAAGACAGAAATACCACCATTCGATTCAGAAATAAAATATCAACTAGTTCCAAACGATAGTTATAGTCATTATTAGTATTGTAACGATTTATGGGCCTTTGAAAGTCAAAACGATCATATTGTATCAAATTACGCAATTGTCTGAACAAAAATACAGATTATTATAGACTAGCCATACCTTTCGCCGAAAATAACTTCGGCCCCATCGAACATATCGTCTTTGTAATAGTCTTGTTCGAATCCCCATTAAATAGTGTTTTTGGAGTGTTATTTGCAACCCTGAATCTACAAATCTGTATCTTTTATCAATATATTTCCATTTCTTGTCCGACTGTGAGCTCGAAGTGAATTAATCCCAACCGGAAATACGACTCAAAACCGTCAAAACAATGCGGCGTTTGTATCGTATGACCCTGGAAAGGCCAGAAATGGATTCGCAAGGTCAAATTGCACCTACACGCGTGAGTTTGACGTCATCCCGGCCAAAGGAGCTTCTTATTGGCCAATTATTGCGCAATGTACGCAAGTGCGAGTAAAACCCGACACTTGAAAAATTCAAAATAAATATTTCTAGTCGGCGTATACATACGAAACTTTCTACACGAAAGCGCTTGAATACAGAGAGTATTTTACACGTATAGCCGTTTAGCAAATGACGAAAAGTTCAAGGGGTATTCAAGATCTTGTGGATATGAAATTTAGAATCTTTGGCCAAGCGGTGAGTAAATATATGATTGTTTCGCTTTGTGTAATGTTTTGACGGCACTTGACCCCCCGTTCGAAAGGTTATTTTATGAGGATTTCAATGGTGTCATTTATTTAAAAGGGGGGTAAATACTCGCCGAGATATTTATATTAGAAAAATTGAATCGAAATGTAATGCGAAACCGGCCTGTCAGGAAGGAGTTTCTTAACCAGTGGAAGCTTAAAAGGAGTCTTATATTATTCTTTATACATCACGCTAAGTTAGAGTAAAGCAGTGCAGCTTTAGCGCAAGTTTTTAGAATAATATATCTAGAATACTTTTAGTGAAAACTCTTGTGTCAGAAAGATGTCTCATCTTTTGCTGACAGGTTATGAAGATGTCCCATCTTTTCTTAACCAGTGGAAGCTTAAAAGGAGTCTTATATTATTCTTTACATCACGCTAAGTTAGAGTAAGGCGGTGCAGCTTGCGCTATAGGTTTTGGAATAATATCTAGAATACTTTTAGTGAAAACTCTTGTGTCAGAAAGATGTCTCATCTTTTGCTGACAGGTTATGAAGATGTCCCATCTTTTCTTAACCAGTGGAAGCTTAAAAGGAGTCTTATATTATTCTTTATACATCACGCTAAGTTAGAGTAAAGCGGTGCAGCTATAGCGCAAGTTTTTAGAATAATATATCTAGAATACTTTTAGTGAAAACTCTTGTGTCAGAAAGATGTCTCATCTTTTGCTGACAGGTTATGAAGATGTCCCATCTTTTCTTAACCAGTGGAAGCTTAAAAGGAGTCTTATATTATTCTTTATACATCACGCTAAGTTAGAGTAAAGCGGGGCAGCTTTAGCGCAAGTTTTTGGAATAATATGTCTAGAATACTTTTAGTGAAAACTCCTGTGCCAGAAAGATGTCCCATCTTTTGCTGTCAGGTTATGAAGATGTCCCATCTTTTCTTAACCATGCAGTGAGGCAGTGGAAGCTTAAAAGGAGTCTTATTGACTTATATTATTCTTTACCCCACATCGCAAGCGCGGGGTAAAATAAAATAAAATAACTCTTACAAATCCCGTTCAATGCAGTTATTGTTTTTAGAATAATATATATAGAATATACACGCTTGTGAAAATGGTGATATAACGTTTGTGCCAGATTGATGTGCGCACTAGGGCCAAGGCAAAGACGGTATAAGCTAGTTTTTGGATTTATATATATATAATACTATGAAGATTCCTACATCATATATGTATCGAAAACGTTTGTCCGCACAGCATGCACGATTGTTGTACGCGATTAAAACCGGACTTTTTATACTGCCAAGATGTTTATACTGCCAAGAGTTTTAGTCTATATCACTGTCCAATGACACTATTAAACAATAGTATTATATGATTTAATGTCAACCTTAGCAATTCAGTATTTGTATTTATTAATGACAAGGTATTTTATAATATCGGAGTATGACTCTATATCTATACGAAAAGCCCCAATTACCATGCCATACTTTGTACATAAACAAAATCTAGTTTGCATGAATATTATTCACGCTACTCTCTAATATATCAAGAACATTTTGCTTTACAACACACGAGTCTTATTACATATCCGATACGCAGCCTTGTCACGGCGCTATGGCCCGGCCTATATAGGTGACTTGTCAACAGTCAGCATTCATCCTGACATATTTGTACGCTTTTATTTTAATGTATAACAGAAAATTAACTTATTACTTGCTTGGTTTCACACTGCGTTTAAGCAACTGAACCTGGATTGATGACATCTTATAGCGCTAATTAATAATGCGATTAGCGTTGCTCGCTTCCTGAAGTTGCAAACTCAGTTTGCAGATCCCGCTGTTTTTCAAAACGTGCGGGTCGTCATGTCAAAAAAGAAATAAAGAGAAAGAAAGGAAAAACAGAAAGGAAGAAAATGAGAAAAAATGACATAATTGAATAATAAGCTGTAGGTAGTGAACTAGTGATGTTTGCAACATGCAAGTAACACAAGTTTCCAATATACCAGCACAGGTGGCACTCCAGCAGCCTGCTATTATGGTCAAAGACAGGCAGACAGCAGTCTAGCAGATATTAAGACGAATCCTCTATGCGGTTGTTATAATTGATTTCATCTAGTGTATTAGCTACTTCTGAAAATACCACTCCAGTTATATATGAATACAACTCATTTAACAACTACAGTATGTGGATTAAAAAGTCTACGAGTGTGGTGATTTCTTACAATGTAGCAAAAAATCTAAGCCATATGTTCCAATACACAACAGCCTTCTGCCCTTCTTATGAACTTTCATCCATTAATTAACTCATTAACGCTCAATGCGCCCTGAGATTGACAAGTGGGTAACAGACAATGCGCCCTCAAATGACACCTCAACTGACACCTCAACTTCCGGGCATGATATTTGAGCATGTGTTTATCAGGTTGCCTAGCAACGGATACGGAAATAGAACGTGAAATTCGAGCTTTTCAACTGTGTATCACGCAAGAAAATCGGTCAGAAACTCGCAAAGTTTTTCAAGTTTAAAACCTTTTCAAAAATAATGAATAATGGAGATATTGTTGCAAGGAAGGATTTTACAGCAAGTTTTAAAAGCGAAAAAAGAAGTTTTTGGATGATCTACAACAAAAATTTGGCATGAAAGGAAAGCGAACATACTGACGTTTTGGGCCAAGTTCCTCTGTGAACCGTGCGCAAGATTTTCAGCCAAAAAGATGAGGATTTCTCCAAACTTTATTAAAAATAGAAGTCGGAAATCACAAGAAAGATGAACACAGAACACAAGTGAGCAGATACGATTTTTAAAGGGTATTTTTGAGTAGAAATATGCGATCAAACACTCACAAAATTCGACCGCATTAATGTTGGTTGAATCTAGTAAAGTTATCTTTTTAGACAAACTGTTTATGCAAATTTGGGCACAATTTCGACTGTTTTCGTGACCCCATTGTTGGTCTTCTTGTTCCAGTTGTTATTTTAGCTAAAGTATGTTTCAAACGACACCAGATTGTGCGTACGTGACCTTTTGTGACCTTTTTGGCAAGAATACTTCATATTAAATTACACTAAATAAGTACGATATTCCAAAGTCACTGTTATATCTATTTTAATCAATTTAGTCTTATTTTAATCAATGACAACTCTTTCAGACATATTGTGGTTTGAAATAATTGTCTTGAATAAACGCGCTTGCTTGCCGAATGCAAATTCTCAAAAAGTTTTACTGTTTTTTATATCCCCTATAAAACTTTAAATCAATAAAGCAGATAATAATGTTGATGAAACATAATTTTCTAGTAACTACACATTGAATCAGAAGAAAAAGTTATCAAAATAGGTCGCGATGGTTGTTTGGCAAACTGTCGCTTCTCTCTGAAATAGCTTCCTTTGCGGGAAGCCATGAAATTGAAGTCCTAACAAAAACTAACCTTAGCAGTTCTTTTGGGCCCATTGCTCACTTATTTATCATGAAATCGCTTCACTAGCACATTTTTAATACTGTCTATGGAAAACTTTATAATTTTCTGAACTAAAAAGTTTATGGTTTCGAGGTGTTTATTTTATAAAATAGCACGTGCGACAAAATGGCACTAATGTGGTTTCTCATGTCTCGCAAACAACCAAAGATGAAAGTCCTTATTTCACCCTTTTATAGCTATGTGGACTACCAGAATATTAGGTTATCTTTTTCATGTGAGCATATAGATAACATTTCTACACAATAGTCCTTATGAAAGCTTATTTCAAACTAAAAAAAGCGATTGTTTTTCAGAGCCAGACTTCAAAAAGAATGCGTGTCTGACATTTTATAGCAGCCTACATTGGCGTACAAAATAATTTTGGCTAAAAACCGTTGCTTTTCCAACAAAACATGAGAAAATTGAGCTAAAAGTCTTACCTGATGTATGTTTAAAATGTTTTTCTTTTTATGGTGTTTTTCAGTGCTTTGAGTAGAGAGGTTAATAGCTTTTGGTTTTGTCACCACAATTTGCCTTTGAAAATGTCGGCTGCATGTCATTGTCTGTGTTAAAAACACCTCAGAAAATTCCTATATTCTCACCTTCCCATCCTTGGTTTATATTAAAAATAAATAGTTTCTAGTACCATATGTCCTTATAAATATATTTGAAGTAATTAAAAACTTGAAAGATGTACAAGCACTGTGTTTTGGCTTGCACACTTTGTTGAATTTGAACACTTAGTTACTGTTCTAAATTTCATGTTGTAAACATCTTGCTCAAAAAAAGCAAAGGAGTATATTTTATAATTTATAATTTTTAATCATTTTCTAATTCATATCCCAATAGATGAAAATTGGTTATAATATAGATATGTACTAATTTAGTGAATCTTTTTTTTTGGTTTTTATATAAATTTATGGAGATATTGCCCCTTTAGGTGATGAGTGACATGAAAAACAAAGTGTCACTGCTTTACAAATAAAAATTCTCATTGAAAAAACATATATATATACACATATACACATATGCACATATGCACATATGCACATATACACATATACATACAGATACATACAGATACATATACATACATATACATACATACAGATACATACAGATACATACAGATACATACATACATACATACATATACACACACACACACACACACACACACACACACACATATATATATATATATATATCTATATAGGTATGCAAGTTCATTTAAACTAAATTTGGTCAATCATATATCAATAATATTTGGTTGAAAAGACCAGATTTTTTCATGCAACTGTTTCTGCGATATTGCCATTTTGGTGAAAGCTCTTGAATTCAATCACGTATTTGCCATATTGCTTGCACGTTGGGAGGTAGAAACATTGTAACAGCTTGTGCGTTAATGAGTTAAGATGATATTCATAACAAATATATTAAAATTATAAGAATCAAGAATCTTAAACTGCAGACAGTTCCCAGTGGTGACTTTTATTATCCATTAAAATGTAAATGTTTGTTAAATTAAAATATGAAGAATATGTATTCCATAGCCACATTAAAACATGTCTACCCTGCTGGCAGTGGTTTCGGAGCTGAGGAGAAACCACTGCGAGCAGACAAACGACTTTCTATCGAGCATGTGCGAAGATCATGTGGTGGGACGTACATAATTAATTTGAGTCGCATAGTACTGTTTCAGTGCACAACAACAAAAACTTGTCAAACTTGTTTTACCGGTTTCTCATTTAATGTATTCGTCTGTGAATCTGGACGGCAGCTACATGAAACGATCGTTCATTTCCTCACAATGGTTTCTCCTCAGCTGAGCTAGAAACCACTGCTAGCAGGGTAAAATACATCTATTTTGGTTTCAAATCTAATGAAATGGTGTATAGAATACACTGAATTTTGTTTAGTGATCAAATTTAAACATAAGATTCCCAGTGTTTGTGTGCAGAAAATATTTTTGTTGGCTTTGTGGTCCCAGAAAATAAAATATTTTATGCAGCCCTGATTTATTGAGTGAATATTCCTTGTATTCAAGTGCTTTTATATCCAAAATTTCATTTGAATACAGCCAGTAGAAATGTTTATTTTGAGTTTTTAAAAATATCGGGTTTTTCTCGCATGCGCGTGCCACCTGCTAAAATTGGCGAATAGTAAGTACCCGTAGCCCGATGCAATGTGCAAATCATGCTGCAGATGTAATTTGACCTTTAGAATCGATTACGGACGTTTCCCGAGTACTAGGATGTAAACACGCAATGTTTTGGCAAATCTAAATCGCATTTCCGGTCAAAAAATATCTTGTTGACTTCACTAATATCGCAAGACAATGAATTATCGAAATAAGAGATGAAAAACTGAGGCTACAAGCCTCAAAATAACACTGTAAATAGTGTTTCTGATTGTGAATCGAACAAGAAGACTACAACAAAAAATATATGTTTGAAGGGGCCGAAGAAGTTGTGTCCGGCGAAAGGTATGGCTTTAGTGATAAATTATTTACATTTTTCGAACAAATATGTAATTTTTTGAAATATGATACCTCTCGACCCTTCAAAGGTCATAAATCGCTATAATGTTTGTCTTTGACTAAAACTATCACTAGGAATCAGGAGATATTATTTTGCTGAATCGAATGGTGGTATTTTCATCTACATAGCATGTACTGAACTGAAGATATGAACCTCCAAAATACTATTGCAGATCTGCCATAGTTTTCACAGGGCCGGTCGAAAAGGAGTTAAAAGAACAAAATAGAGTTGGTTTTCAATAGAGGATTCTGATACATATGGGCCAATACAAATTAAATCTTGGAGATCACTTAAGTATTTGAAGAGTCAGCCATTTCCTGAGACGCCAGGCGCCCAAAGGATCACTGGCATTGATACTCACTCTTAAATAATTGGGTTAAAAGTGATTACCGGAAAACATATTAAGGTCATTATGAGGATTTACAGCTTGACTGTTAATCAAAAGAATTATGCCACATCCATGCATATCTGGGTAAATATTTTTTACAAAAACAAGTCAGGAGAATACTGTTTTACACATAATGAGCATAATGCATCGTATAATTGGTGAAATGTTCCGACTTGAATATTTCTGAACCACTGGAAGCTATTATGTGCTATTTGTGTTTGTTGTTATTTGCAATCTTTTGGGCAAAACTCCACTCATTTTCGTAGAAAACACCAACGACTAAAACTTTTACCACTTACTTTGAGCTGACTGAAGGAATATATGACTAGTTTTGTGCCAGAAACACAAAATGTCCTGAAAGACAAATTCTTTCAACTCAGGAGCAGAGTCGTAAATTAAAAGCGGTGTTTCCATCATGAAAACTGTATTGTTACATTTTTCATTCGTATTTATTGGAAACGTAATTGCTTGTTGTGGAATGCGGAAACGTTGAAACAATTTGTATGTTTGTTTTGGTTTTTTTTATCGAAACGTTTGCTTTTTAAGGGCTAAAATATCTTCAACATTTCTACAAATTGAGTTTTATCTTTTAGGCAGTGATAAACCCATTTAAAAGTTGTAGTAGATTAACTTTAAATATAAAAGTAATTAAACAAAAGTTGACATTCAAAGAAAAGATTTGTCATGATGTTGTGCAGGTGTTTTGTTATGTTTTTATTTAATTTGAAATGAAATTTATATTCTTGGGATTCTGAGATCTGCCACATACACATCTCTCAAGCAACTTTGTATCATCTAATGCCAGGAAGGTTGGTGTCAGCTTTTGTAAAAATACCTCTGGTAGACAATCACTGAGCACTATCATAATCATAGATACTGGTATCTGAAGCATCACTTGCTATGATTTGCCCCAAGAAGATTTACCTTGCACAAAATATCAATGTTGCTTGCTTGGATGAAAACTGAGTTGCAAATCTTCATATTTTAAGCTTGCAATAGCAATCTCAGCTTGGGTTGGATTTGGCTTGGTTGATGTATTTTGCTGAATACCAAGACCATAATACCTTTGCAACCTGCTTGATCTTGCCTTCGGTGAGACCCCTTTCCCACCAATAGTCTTGCCATCAGAAAGTTTACTTTTATTTAAGGCTTTATTTTCATAAGATGTTTCCCCATTCGTATCTGTACATGTCCTATGCAATCTAGTTTCTCTACCTTGCATTTTGCACTATAAACATCTTCCACAGGTGCATGGCCCTTGCTGTTTCCATCACTAACCAACCACCTGTAGCAAAGACTATGCTTCTCTATTTATCTTTCTCACAATGTAACAGCACCTTCACATTCAATTCCTGGTGAGCTTACATCAAAATTGATGTTACATTCACAAGATGCAAGTTGTTGGACTTGCCACTCTGGAAATTGAGCATCATCCTTAAATGAGGGAGCATTTCTGGCATGATATAGATACACAATGGTAGCCCAAAACATTTCTGTGTATACAGAAATTACAAACACAACTCCAGTCAAGGATGTAAAACCTCTCTTGGCCCATGTTTCATTGAAGCTTACAGCAATGTGGACAACACTACAATCGTCCGGTCTGATTTGAGTTAATGAAGTTCCTTGCCAGTGTCCTTCATTGCTTCCTCCTCCAATGAAAGTAATATGGATTCCATTTGCTGTTGGCAAGCCTTTGTAACCACTGCCTGTCTCTATGGAGTGGTAAACAGTTCTTCTATTGACATCTTATGACATTACCCTATTTTCTACACTACCTGACATCACCAGAGATGCTTCTTTATAGCATGAACTACAAGACACTGATATCTCACTTTTCAATCCATATCTTTGTGCTTACTTCTCTTTAAAGCAATATTACCTAAACAATCCAGAAAATGTATCATTAGTATTATAAGTGTTCATTCCAAAATCACAATACCTACACATACATCATTTTTAAAATGCACATAATGTAATTGTTTCAAAAAGTAAATAGAGCAAAATCTGTATTGTTTTTAAAACATAGATGCATGAAACAATCTTATTACCATGTTTGCCATAGTAATTGGGCGATACTTGAGTGGTCTGATGTCATCTCAATGTTTCATTATAGGGACTGTTTCTCTCGTGCAACATGGTGTGAGACTATAATCAACCAACAGCCACATGTTGAGGCATGCCCTAAGCTCATTTAATGGGAGCTTTTTCAAGGGACTCAATACCATCCCATCTAGGCCTGGTGCACACTTTCATTGCATTCAAAGTGCTTTGTATCTCCTCTGAAATGACTGGATCTGTAAGATCCAAAAGAACACACGCAATAGGGTCAGCGACCCTATCATCAACCTCCGGCTCCTTCTCAAACACATCTTACCAGAATGGCTCCAGCTCTTCCAAGGATAGCATCTGAGTTGGCTAATCCCAACCACCACTCAACACTTCTTGCACACACCAGGCTGCACTTTTACAAAATAAATCCTGCATTTTTTATACACAGCCTTTCTCTTCCTTTCTGCTGGCCTCCTACTTCTCCTACTATTAATCCAGTGAGACTAGTCCTCCCACCTCTCCTACTATTAATCCAGCAAGAGCCTTCAGGTATGTCAGTGGCCGCCCTTACTATCCTGGTCAATTTTTTTAATTGTCTGTCACTGACACACAGGTTCATTCCAGCCGAAATCGATCAGTATCAGACTTCCATTTTTCAATATAAGAGTTTTTGGAATATTCACAATATCTGATACTGACAGGACCCATGACCTAAAAGTCTGCCTGTGTCAGGGATCAGGAGCATCAGGTTTGCCTCCATCAGGGTCTACCGGCATATGGGGCCTGTTTGCATGAAAGATTCTTATTGCGCTTGTCCTTGGCTGTGGCTTTTTTCTTTCTTGGTCACCTGCCAATCAGACATCCACAGTCCCTTCTTGTCACAAATAATGAAGCTTGTCTTGTATGGTGACCAGCAGGTTTTGAAAGTCTCCTCATTACATTTTCCCTGCGAACAGGTACCACTATGAAAGTGGCAAACAGCTGAAGCAACAGCACATCGAACAACTTTGATGCTGTGATGTGTTTATGCTTGGGGACATCAAGGAGTTCTGAGTTGTGCCACATACACATCCCTTAAGCGTCTTTGTTTCACTTAATGCCAGAAGCTTTGTGTCAGCTCTTGCAAAAATACCTCTTGTAGACAATCACTGTTATCATACATTGTAGATACTGGTATGTGAAGCTTTACCTTGCTGTGATTTGCACCAAGAAGATTCACCTTGCAGAGAATATCGATGTTGTTTACTTGGATGAACACTGTGTTACAGATCTTCATAGTGTAGGCTGCAACATCAATCTAAAATTGGGTTGGACATGGCTTGGTTGATGTATTTTACAGAATAGCAAAATAGGGGTGGGATGAGTATTTGCAATTATATTTAGATTTAAGACACCTTTCCATGTATTTGTCCGAGTGTTTTTTTCTAGGATTGTAGGTCAGTGATTTCCACAATGTTGGCTGCAGTTGGAAGAAGTTGTGGATTGGGTTGGGGTAGTGGTGTGAAGCCATCAGGGGTTGTCTGTTCTCAGCTGAGTGTGATATCCCTCCTGGAGAATATAGCCTTTGCAATATTGGTTGTCTACTACTTGCTCCTCCATGGTAGTAACATACAGCTGAAGAACCGCATATTGGGTGACTTTTGCGCCATGAAATTTATGTTTCTGGCAATGAGTCCAGACTAAAAGGGTATTGAGTAAGGGTACTGTCCAAAACTAACAATACATATTTGAGTGTTTTAATTTGCTATTTGCCCACATTATTGAAGACACAAACATTCACAACAGCAATCATGTGAAGGAATAAAGGATTTTGGATCAGAAGCATCCATACACTCTAACAATTGTGTTCTAAGGCATGACCCTGAGGTTCGACAATAGTTTTGCATCATATCTTGCATACCTGGCTTGTTCTTTGCTATATCCCTGTTGTAGTAAAGGATAGCATTGAACGGTTTTCCGTCATGCCCTGCCCTTCCTGTCTCCTGGTAGTATTGCTGAATTGTGTGGGGTGGACCAAAATGGATTACCTGGTGAATTGATGGAATATCTACACCCATTCCCATTGCTACAGTGGCAAAAACAACTCTGATGGTAGAATTAGGTGAAGTCAGTTGGTATAGTATCTCCTCTTTCATTTCATCTGTCTGGGGAGTATGGAACTGTCCAAACAATCTGTTCTTAGGCACAGCATTGGCATTATCAGGATAGTATTGCTTGCTGCCAAGGATAGATGCAAATAATGCATATGCAAATCAACACCATCTCAGGGATAAGTATAATACTGTTATGCAATACTCAGATCTCCAACAACTTCAGAGCGATTGTAGCCTGTGTGTAGTCCCAGACTCCCAAAGGAAGTAGGGACTGCGCAACTCTGAACGATAGCTTGCTACTCCGCTCAACCCGTGTTCCAGATTTTTGGGGAAATAATTTATGCAAGAAAATTAATACGCTAAATATACAGCTGCTCGAATAACAAATTGAACAAGGGTAAAGGAGTGTTTGATTATGGTGAGTTTTCTGTCGCCATTTCTACAGTGTGTGCGCTTCTAAATGATGAAACATTTTATCCCGACCAAGAAGAAGCCTTGTCTATATCTTTAAAGGGCAAAGATTGTTTTTTTAGTGCTCACACTGGCTATTGAAAATCGCTCATTTTCCAAGCCATTCCAATCATTGCCGATGTTCTAAAAGACCAAGCAATTTGCACAAGTACGGTACTTGTTATATCGCCATTATTATCACTGAAGGATCAAGTAAACCATATAAACAATTCGTTTGGTATATCTGCAGCTGCTATATTTGATGGCCAGGACGAAGAAGTTTTACAAAACATCGAGGAAGGTGTTTATTCTTTGGTGTATACTAGTCCAGAATGTTTTGTTGGGAAGAAATGTTGGAGGACCCTAGCAAGCTTTCAAACATTTCGTGAAGACTGTATTGCAGTTGTGATAGATGAAGCATATTGTTTAGTGCATTGGTAAGATAATTTTGTATTTGTTTGTCGTGTATCTGTGTGATTTGAATTAGTATGTATCTAACATTAGAATAGTATATATGGGGGGCTAGGAACCTTTGGAAATCCTGTTGGACTTTTAGATAACAGGGTTCATGGCAGTCTTTGAAATCCTTGAAAGTCTTTAAATTTGAATTCAGAGGTCTTTTAAGGTCTTTGAAAAGTCTTTGAATTATGTGAAAAAGCGAAGAAAGTCTTTAAATTCTTTATTGAGTATTTGATTATACGATTTTCTAGTTAATAAAATAGATTGATTGAAGTAGAATTTCGACGAAAAGGGTATATTTTAGGATGTGATTTGAAGGGACTGATTATCGGGGCAAAATGGTGCTTACACTTGCAATTTTTCAACAGCTGATTGCTCTCAAAGGTCTTTGAAAAGTCTGTGAAAATAGGCAGAAAAATCTTTGAAAGTCTTTGAATATTGTTGGTCTTGCATGGAGACTACGAACCCGGACCCTAGTTTTGAAAAATCAATTACAAGTAACAACTACTGAAAATGTTGACAAATAAGGCAGTATATATTACGATTATTTACATAAAAATAGTTAAAAGAATAAGGTGATAAAAGTTGACTTTATTTTGCAGTATTTGCATTAAGCAGATAGTAAGTATAAATGGGATTTTATTTTTTCCTTAAAGATAAATATGATTTGATATTTTTATATATTTATCATTTATGTGTACTATTAGTATGCAAAATGCATTCTAATTGTGTTACTGTTACAGTTACATATGTTAGAATGCGCTGCACATAACCCCTGGTTAATTACCTGCTGTGCATTGTAGTGTTATGTTACATACTGTATACAAGATCTTGAGCTTGTCATACACATATGTACAGTATCTGCCACAAAACGAACACAAATGTGGTAAATATCTGAAAATTATCTGAGTCTAACATATATTATGTTGTAATATATTACTATACCATAAATCCAGAATGACGATTGATAATAGCTATCATTAATTGAAGTGCGATCATATTCCTTGACCTGTTGCATAAACAAACAGCTGCAGCTACACCAACTGATTGCTTCCATTTCTCTTCATCATATTTTACTTTAGGAGCGGCAGTCTTAAGCACCAACAGAAACAAAGTGGCTCTTTCTTGTAATTTCTGAATCAAATTGTCAAAAGAAGAGTTGATAATGCTTTCTTTATAGTTCTTCTCAGACAGCTATCTTTTATTTTCTTCTCTTTGTTCGAGCCTTTTACACACATGACCACACATTCTTTATGTATTTGTTTCACAACTTTTTCATAAATGTGTTTCCGTACTTCATTAAACTGCCAAATAGCTCTGGCTATTTGTTTCTTCGTACCACAACATAACATTTCCCCAATTGCGCTCAATTCGGGTGGTAAGATCTTTGTCTTAGTTCTGTCAGCCCACTTGATTGAAACAGTTACAGGACATTCACTTGACATAAGCTTTCATTTTGGTACATTGACTTTTTCATTAATTGGTGACAATGTAAATTCAGGATTTAAGACAGGTCCCTTACTTACTGGTGTTAACACAAATGTATGTGCCAGTAGTTGGTTTTTCCTTTCTGACTCAGTTGGGCTAAAAAGAATAGGGTCACAAGTTTTTCAGCCCCTGGCTGTAATGTGTTTTTACCCTCGTGAAATAAAGTTCTAATAATAAATAAAAAATAATAAATCATGAATCAATTAACACACCAGTATATTTCCAATCAAAATATTAAGAACAATATATACTATAAATTGATATTGGAAAGTTTTGAAACACGAGACAAAAAAGTAACTGAATATCATAACAAATTTATTATAGAACAACATCTCAAGTCATCTTGACCTCATTTTCAATTTCAAGTGGAGAGTTGAACACACTGTGACAATATAACAGGGCAGATTGTGCCTTGATGGGTGAACAAAAGAGATTAGAAGATAGTTTTGTTAATAGTGTTGCCTTGGCAAGTAAAATCATATCTGACATCAGACAGAGTAAAATAACAAACTAAGGTGCACCAAGGCATGCCCACGCCTTAATAGGTTAAATTACTGAGGCAAAATATAGATATATACTGTATGGTACATTACAGACAATGCAACACATAGCTTATAGCTAGAAAAACTTGGAAAATCGTTCCAGGTTATAACACATTCAAACAGTGTAGGGTAATTGTAAATGCAAATACACTAGCACTGTCAGTTCTATATGAGGTATCACATGTTTAACACTTAAAGTAGTAATTTAGTAAGATTCTTTAATAACCTAAAGTAATGTACCTTACTTTATTGTTTTATCCGTCTAATGCCAGTATCTTTTACTTGTAAAAGAAATACTCCTGTGCCTTAATGGTTAACAAAATTATAAGCCAATATGTCTTGTTAACCAATTAAGTTGCAATGAATCTTACAGTACTTCATTCTTTTACTGTCTAACACCTGATGATTTTACTCATCACAGAAAGCGTCTTGTACCTTAATGACTATTATTTTTCAGGATCGAGTCAGTTATCTTTGATGTACCATTATGAAATATACAGGCATGCCAAGGTGTGGTGCATAAAGTGAGGGAGATTTGCAGCCAACAGATGCCACTTCATTTGCTTTGCCTCCGTATTTATTGCAGTCGCTTGGTCACACAAAAGAAGTTAAGAAACAAGTCTTGTAAATTGCTGGTATGTTCCCTGAGATGGTTTTCCAAAAGTTTTAATTTAGAATCACGCTTCGAACATTATCATTATTGCCGGTTAATGGGAGCAGTCTCACTGGTATCTAAGTGTTCTATATGTGTTTTGCAATTTACATACCGGGTGGCCCAAAAAAAAGTACTCCTGTTTGATTCGTAATAACTTCTAAACAAGTAAAGTTTTTAAAGAGAAATAACTTTCATTAAATAGAGGAAGGACTAACTTAGATTTTGATATATTACAGTTGTATTTAACTTAAAAATTCACGGAGATATTAATGTTAAAAATGGGGAGCATATTTTGGAATGTGTCTAAAATTAGCGAAAATCGGCATATCAAATATTAACTCCAGCGTTTGTTTGCTTAATGACATATTAGGCTAACTTGTATTTCAGCGAATTATCGTTAAGGTTTGTAAGGGATATGGCGTAGATTTAGACATCTTACATGTAAGTCTTAGCTCATTGTTTCCTGAAATATGAACGTTCGAAATTATGCAAGTATTTAATATTAGGTTGTGACAGCATGCCCTAATTCAGAACTACGAACGATCCAATGACGATCCTTCGCGATGCAGTGGTCTCATGAAATAAGGAAACGTATTCGTGCTAGGAACACACGCGAATTTCGGACGAATGAATCTTGCTTGTATTTTGTAGATATAATAATACTTTGTTTCATAATAAACAATTTGTCAAGTGTCATTTATTTACTGGTAATAGTGCATGTTTCAGTCGGGCAAATCTTGATTAATATTTGATACGCCGATTTTTGCATATTTCAGACACATCCAGAAATATCCTCCCGAATTTAAAGATTAATATCTCCGTGAATTTTTAAGTGAAATACAACTGTAATATATCAAAGTCTAAGTTAGTCCTTCCTCTATTTGATGCAAGTTATTTCTCTTTAAAAGCTATACTTGTTTAGATGTTATTACGAATCAAACAGGAGTACTTTTTTTTGGGCCACCCGGTACAACTCTTCGACATTTTCGAATGTTGGAGATTCGCAATGTTTCCATTGACAAAAAGGGTTTGACATTTTCTCGTGATTCTTCTCCAATCCTGCATGTAAATCCTCAAACATAATTTTCAAATCATTGTTTGAATTTGGCCCCAAGTTATTTCTGGATTCTTCTAATCTTTGATTTTTTGTTTTCAGCATCTTTACTGTTTTTGCCGAGTCACACACAATTTGTACCAGTTCACTTTTGGTTTTGTAGTCGTACCTGGTCCTTTCTGGCTCTTTCATTTTTTTTTTACTTTCTGCAACAGTTTTTCGACTTTGCAGTGTTCTTAGTAATGCTTGGCTTTCTGACAAGATTGGCACAACAGTGAAGTGCTAGCAACAAGGATTCCACAATCCGTTGACAGCATGGCTCCGTTTGATATACCTCTATTGATATACCTTCTTGTCCATTCCTTCTCCACCAACTTATATCATTTTCCTTATCTACATTTAACTCCTTATAGGTTTCAGTTGTTCCACAACCGTCGCATAACTTCAAGGTTTTTAAACTGTTGAGCAGATCTACTAGAGATTTCATACTATTGAGAGTCTTGGAAATGTCTTCGAACACATGAATATTACTCTTCTCTCTCTCAACTCCATATGTGTAAAATGTCCATTTACACGTTTTGGATATGTGAATTTCTTTCTCAGCATACCCAGGAGACATCAAAAATTGGTACAGATGAGTAGAATCAGTTTTGTGATTATACCACAGGGTCCAATTCAATGTAGCAGCTGTGGACAAAACGGGTTTAATCTTGGCATTAAATTGATTGATAAAACTGCTGTCGTGATTGAGTGTCGTATCAGGATTTCTGGTTTGTGTGCCTGTGCGCAAGTGTTTTTAAGAAATTCACAGATTAAATAAACTACACTTTCTTTTTACACATTCTGAAAGTTTTCCAAATTGCCTACCGAGGTTTGAATAAAATTTTTGATGTCATCCAAACTACTTCCAGTGAACGACCCTGTTTTCTTTCCCTACCTATGATTTTAATTTGTTTCCTGAGATCATGGTAAAGTATTTTCGTATAGATATGGCTTTGAAGTGAATACCACATACTTTCTTACACATCTATTCTGCAATATCTACATATTAATGAATATTCATTAGAGACTGGTAACACCCAACCTCATACCCAGGGTATTTATTCTTGGGGAGAAAAAAGTTGAAAAACCCTGGTAGATGCTGGTCATGTGATCTGCTAAAATCTAGCAGATTTCTAATTATCTTGGATTCCTTTACAAAATGCAAATTATAAATTAAACTATAAAAATCACCCAAATATCAAATATTTATTAACCTCATCTTGGATTGCTAATTAAAAATCTGCTAGATTTTGGCAGATCATGTGACCAGTGTCTACCAGGGTCTTTTCTCCCCTTGCCAGGCGGAAAGAGCCTTTGGGTATGAGGTTGGGTAACACCCACACATTCAATAACATACTTCTTTATATATACTGGTTCCAGCTCACATGCACAGGCCTCAAATTTAGCAGCAGCCACTGGCCGTCAATGCCCCTGCTTGTTGTGGCCGCTATGCCCTCAAAATATACTGAAATTCATGGCCAGTAGTGGCCTGCCCTCAACCAGAGAGTACATTATACATGGTGGCTAAAAAAAACACTACGGAAATTCAACAGACTGTTGTGCATCACAAACTTATCTAAACAGTTTAATTTTTACATAGGACGAAAGAGCTATTATTTAGCTTTTCTATGATACCTTTCTTTAAACCGTAATGATGAGAAATGGCCACATACTCGTCAAATAAAAATTGTCGGTCGAAATCACATTCTTCCATCGTTGGGAATTGAAAGAACATTAATTATTCAAATTTAATTGATCCAAAAGCAACGCAAGCCTTCTGCAAGGTGACTTATTTCGTACTGAAACGTTTTGATTACGAATGTTCTCTGTTCAGTGGTTAATGGAACCATGTTTAATGCAATAATGGACGTTCTTATAGTCTCACTAAGACAAAGATTGACTTATTGGCTTATTTTAGATAATTTAACATTCAATTTTAATTGCCTCTTGGGAATTGTTTATTGTTTGTTTTCCTTGCAACTCCCAACGGTGGAAGAATGTGATTGGCGAGTATGTGACCATTTCTCCTCGTTACGATTTTAAAAGAGTATCATTGAAAAGCTAAATAACTGTTCTTTCTTCCTATGTAAAAATTGAATTGTTTAGCCACGTTTATGATGCACGACAGCCTGTTGAATTTCCGTAACGTTTTTTTTGAGACACCCTGTATAGAATGCCAAGTGTATGATTTGTAAAATTGGCAATAATCACGTAAGTACTGTACAATTTTATTAGTTATAGTTTAAGTCAAGAGGCATTTTTTTTCAATGTCACATATTTGCGATGCAAAGTGTTCAAAATGTAATTTATCTTTTTGGCATTCCTCTCAAAATTACTTTGTTTTAGCTTTATTCTCTAGTTTATAGGGTTAGCAACCTTTTTAAATGCATCTGCCGGTTGAGAAACATATAATAATAGGTAAAAATTGTCAATTAAAATACAATTATCAATGATGCTTTAAAATTGAGCAAAACTTGCTGAATTTCAGACATCATTTTCTCTTTGGCATATCATCTAATATCTCTTCATTTTAGCATTATTTTACAGATAAAGCACTAAACATACTTTTAAAGTTTGTTTGCCGCTTGAAAAACGTATAGAAAAATAAAAATTTTGAATTTAGTCCCAACCTCAAGTGGTATATTATACGCACTAGTTTTGAGTGAGTATTATTTAACATACAAAAAACTCCTCTTAATAGGTAGTTACGATACGTGTAACTATGATATGAATTGATTGACTTTATTGACTCTCCCCTTAAGGGGCTTTTCAGTGACAAAAATATATATACATATCAATTAATTACTATAATTATACATCCAATCCTAAATTCATATAATAATAAGATCACGCAATTACTTTATACCCAAACACGACGTCAAATTCTTGACAACAAGGTTAACAACAGCAGCATACAACCTACATCAACAATGACAGCAAAGACAATGACAATGACAACAACAACGAAAATAAGAACGACAATGACAGCGGAGGGACATGTCCTTAGGCTAACTATCTAGAAATTGCTGAAGCAGTTCCCGTTTCAGTCTAATTTTAAAGCTTGGAATAGATTTGCAAAGTTTCAAGTCAGGGTTAATGTTGTTCCAGAGAGTGACAGTTGTGTAATGGAATGTTCTTTGTCCTGCAGTTGATCTTTATAACAGAACATCCAGCTGTTTAGTATTTCTAGTATCGCGACCACTCACTTCACCTCTCGTTTTGAACTGGGACAATAAGTAGGCATGGTAGAGCATCGCGACTGTACAGATGTGACTTCACTGGAAACCAGCGCAGTTCCTTCAGTATCGGGGTGATGTGGTCAAATTTCCTTCTGTTGCTCACTACCCATGCTGCGAAGTTCTGCACTCCTTGAAGTCGGGATAGGTTGCTGCAGGAAGTATTTGACCAAAGCAAGGAACAATAGTGCAGTTTGCTAAATACTAAGGCATTGATGACAGTTATTAAAATGTTTTTACGGAAGACATGCTTAGCACGATTTATCTGGCAGAGACTTGACTTGCAGGATGAAACAGTAGAGAGGATATGATTGTCGAAGGAGAGGATTGGATCAAACTTAACTCCGAGATCTTTCACTGATGAAGCAGGTGTAAGTTCCCTACCAAGTAGCGAGAGTCTAAAATCAGGTAACTTCGTGAGTATTTGGCAGCTTCCATAGACCATCAATTTGGTTTTGTCTGGATTCAGCAAGAGCAGGTTATCAAAGCACCAGTTTCGCAATCTAATCAAATCCTCGTTTAGATCAGTCAGCGCAATGTTCGAGTCCTTGATTCGGAAGGACAGAGGGAGTTTGGTGTCGTCAATATATGATTCTGATGAACAATTTTTGGTGACTGACGGCAAATCATTCACATAAATACTGAAAAGTAACTGGCCCAGAATACTTCCCTGTGGGACACCACTAACCACTGGCAATTTCTCAGAGTAGAGTTGATACGTACTGCTTGGTATCTCTCGCTGAGGTAACTTTTAAACCAACCCAGGCAGCATCTGGATGGGACACCAACGTCCTCCAATTTAGCAAGCAGTATATTGTAGTTGGTCCTTGTCAAAAGCTTTGCTCATGTCCAAAAGAATAACTGCTGTTACTTTCCTCTGGTCAATTGCTTTAGGAGTGGAGTCGGTGGAATGAATAAGGGAGGTTTCCGTTGAATGCCAGGTTTTGTTGCCACTTTGATGCACAGAGAGACGGTGATTGGTGGTTGGGTAAGACGTCAGTTGGTGGAGTGCTACACGCTCACATACTTTTGAAAGAACTGGTAATAAGGAAATGGGTCAGTTATTGTTCGCCAGCTCATGATCGCCTTCTTTTGGAATGGGAGTTGCTTCCGCGATTTTCCAAGCATTCGGGAATATATTGTTCGCCAGAGAGTTGTTTATGATTGAGGTTATCCATGGCGAAATAATGGGTAAACAGTCCTTGATGACACAGATTGGTATTTTGTCTATTCCTGGAGCTTTGTTATCTGGCATTTGATTTCACAATATATTATACTAGGGAGCATTCTACGGGTTCGAAGGTGAACTGTTCTGACTCGGTATAACTTCGCGGGACAAATGGTACCTGAGATGGAGTATAATTGTTTTCTTTAGCTAGTGATTTGATTTTCATGACAGTATTTGAACCGACTGATGTGGGGGACTGGTTGAAGTTATTCGCCATGGATTTATCGTTGCTGCTGAAGCATTTTTTCCCGGTGAATTTCTTTGGAATACAAGTGCGAATTACTTTCCACATGTTGCCAGTGTCCTTGGTGTTTTTCCTAATTTCCTGTTCGACAAAAGATCTTTGGGCCATACGTAACTCTCGTTTAACATCCCGTTTACAGTTCCTGTAAGCAGACCATGCAGCAGGATCACCAGTCTTCCGAGCTAGTTTTCTCCATTGATCTCTAGTTTTTATTAGCCCTCGAATCTCTAGTTTTTATTAGCCCTCGAATCTCTTCTGTCACGAAGGATTTGGACGAGTTCTTATTTTAACCTTTCTATTTGGAGCATGTTGATCCAGAATTTCATTAAACAGTAAGTCAAAAGCATTTAAACAGTCATAGACATCCTCAAAGTTGTTAATGACGGACCAGGAAGCGTTAGATATGTCCTCACAAAAAGAATCTTTGTTGTAATGTTTGAAACTTCGGACGGAGACATAAACAGGCTTTGCACGACATTTCTTCAAGGCCAGAATTGACATAACTATATCATGATCACTTATCGAATTAGGGATGACTTTTGTTTGCTTGATATTATTTTCTGAAGAGGTAAGAATTACGTCAATTAATGTGCGAGAATGTTCAGTCACTCTGGTAAGATTATCAACCATCTGAGTGAAGTTAAAACAAGCACAAAAATTTGAAAGAGCACATTGTCCCGCAGGGATCATTCGCATCAAGTACATTTCAGTTGAGATCTCCCAGAATGTAGATTGGTTTGTTAAAGGACAAAGCTGACGTTAATGTTTCGCTGAAATCAGTTTCAAAACAAGATAAGCTAGTGTCAGGTGGATGGTAAGCTGTGTATATGAAAAATGACCTGAAGTTCATAACATATCTTTAGCCATAACTGATGTAAACCAGATTTCGAAATGTAGGTCAGATCTTTCATTGGCTCACATTTGAAGCTTTGGTTGACATAGGCAGAGACACCACGTGCTCTCTTACCATTGCGATCAAGTCGAAACGGAGCATATCCTGGGAATTCAATTTCAATATCCGTAACAGAGGTGTCCAACCAAGTTTCTGAGATGGTGAAAATGTCAAATTTCTGTTTTAGGACCAGATCCTGTGCCAGTAGGTAGTGCTCTTTGTTCTTTAGGGAACAGATGTTTAGATGAGCAATCTTAATGTTACTTTGGTTTGAGGAGATTTTAGCCGTGTTCATATTATTGGTTGAACGGTAATTTATACTATCAGACTGAGCAAGACCAGGGTTAGACTCTACATCCATATAGAGAGTAAGGTCAATATCTTTGTGAAAATCAGGGGGCGATAAATAGATTTGTCTGTGTACTTGGGAAGTACGTAAAGGAGCCTTCAGTCTGTGGCGTTTCTTTTTTGGCACGCGGCGTAATAGAAAAGAGTATAAAATTTCAATTGTGTTCATTTGTGTATTCGTAACACTCGTGACAATGTTGTCCAAATTGATAGACTCGGAATTCGTAACGACTTTCGATCCTGCATAAAAAGCGACCGTTTTGGTTTCTCCAGAAATTTGGTTACTTCATAAAATCATCCACAGGAAGAAAATAGTGTAGCTATATATAGGTGAGAACATGTTGAATTCTCAATAAGATCTAATTTGTTTAATTATTTGCTTCTTTTTGACACACATGTCAAAATTATTTAAGCATGTGCGATGGGGTGATTGTTTGCATTCGTCAGCCAATAGTGCTCGGCTTGCGAATGCAGAATAGATAACTGAGGGGCTCCAAATTCAGCGTAATTACTGATGAAAACCCAACAATTATTCAGGACTATTTACTGGCGAAAGACTGGTACCTAGAGTTCCGGGGCTTGTGACGTATGCAGTATGACACGCCGAAGTGTTTCACTATACGATAACAACAAAAAAACACGAACTTCAGACCGTTGCCTTTATATTTCGCTATAAAAATGTCCGATAACGAAAGCTTTGAATCACAGACAGAGACAGAATGGTCAACCGATAATGAAGACATCGCTGAGCAATCGTCTGTTGTTCAGCCATATCAATTTGAGCTAGTCGCATAAGTGACTACGAGGAAGACCAAACGGACGAAGACGGCATTCTTCATGATACTCTTGAAGCGAGATTTAAGAAAAAGGTAGCTGTTAATTCATGGTAAGTAAAGTCATAAAAGTAATATTATATTAACCCGTTCGTCGACTATTTATTACCCTGTTTCGTCTGATATGCGAGTTTATTTTAAGGTTTTCATGTGGACATTGTAGTGATGAATTATTGCAGGACGCTAGAGAATATAGATGCTGTAAGGAAATTTTGGAGTGCATTGACAAATTTACGTTCGAGGACAAGGACGCAGAATGCATCACACAGCACTGGGATTATGCACTAAGTTGAAAAGTTGAAAATGTTCTAGAGTGTGTATTTCATAATTTCCATACCCAGCGCAACTGCACAAGCAGAAAGATATTGTCTGTCGCGGGTGGGTCTTGAACCAGCGACCTTCGAATTACTAGATCGACGCTCTACCAACTGAGCTACACGGTCAGACGGATTTATATTAAGACTGAAAATTATGAACTATATACTGAATGTCATAAACATACTCGTTTATATTAATTCAGCATCGAACCATACTAGTTCTGCAAGTGTTATGTTAGCCTATATGTTGTAATATGATAATAGTCGTCACCTATCGAACAATAGCCTACTAGAGACGCAGGGGCTTTTCTCTGATATAAAGTCAGGGAAAAAGTATCATAAACCAACAAACAGAACCCAAGATAATTAAATATCACTATTTCTTGTATATATTTGTATTCTAAACGATATCTTGTATTCTTTGTTATACAGTATGTCTGTAAATTTTTTTTTGTAACTGTAATACGTCTTTGATAATGGCTGCCGTGTAGGTAGCCGAAACGTCAGAAATAATTTTAAAAAATTAATCTGGATGATCGTACAATAAACTAAATTAATGGAAAAACCCGGATTCAAGCCCTTCAGTGAACAGTATGTCTATAATTTATCTTTTTATATGTACAGTATAGCTATATTAGTATACTAATAGGTAATAATAGTCACTTGACTTATAGCCTTGGGTTTTGGTAGGCAAATCTTATGTATATTCCGACCATACATAAGTAACTTCTTTAGCATTTGCAAACATGAAATTAACGACTCACTGTTTGATTATTTAGATAGTCTTCGAGCAGTAGCATATCGTTGGATAGTCCGATGATATTTGGCATGCTGGGATGGGAGAATTGCATGCAGACCACTTCCAGCATGCATAGTAAATGCATAGAAACTGCACTGCTTTATAGGGTTAGATAGTACAGATGCAAACAAGATTAATTGCGTGCGAGTGCTGGTGTGAGTTTCGTCACGTCGGTAGACGCGCTATCAGCCTGTCGCGCAAAACATGCACGCGTTTCTTGCCGAGGTTTTCTAGAGGTGAGATAAATACTAATCAAATTCTGATCTATTTCGTGTACAAAAACACGCAACTACATGTAATAGATTCTCAATATGAACTTAACGAACGGTTGTGAGTGAAAGTAAATTATACAATAAAGTAGAGCCCATCATTAGAAGCAGCTAGGCTATATTACTCGATATTAATTAAAGTCCTTTTACCCTATCGTATTTTACCATGCTAAATATATATGTGCAATTTATCGCATGTCAGTAAATGTAGATATTTAGTATTAATTTCCATGTTATGCAAACACTAGTTACTACAATGTTTGCCATAATTAATATCAGCTATAGCCTAAGCCTATCTACATAATATGCGGTCTGAAACATACAACGTAGATATAGTCTCTTGATCTCATCGAATTTGCATTTTAATTTTCGGCCGCTTGTACGCTACAACTCGTCATGTTGTAATTATATTGTATCTACAGATTGAAAACGAAGTCTACAGAAAGTGGATTCGTTTCAATTTTCTTCAAAATCTCTCAAAAACCCAATTCTACCCAGACGAAGCTATGATTTTCATAATGTTTACATATCGAAAGGTCGCACTGTGTCATACTGCATACGTCACTGACCGCGCGATGGAATGTCAGGAATTTTGCCAGTAGATAGTCGAAAAAGCGAATTTTAATCGTAAAATTAACAAACTTCTGGTTCGAATTTTTCAGCAAGGTTTGTATTTTTATGATCGGAAAAGACCATATTTTCAGAAAATGCAAAAAACTTGATATCAAAATTTTCATTTCATATACACTTTAATAATAGCGTCTCAGAATTGGTCATGTATTGCCTTAGACTTAGTTAACTTTATTTTGCAGTGACTTTGTATTTTAATTTTGCCCTGACACTTGCATATGGAAGCCGGGCTTCCGTATTTGTAACAAAACCGCTAACAATAACACCGGTCCTATTTAATATAATTTCCCGCCAAAATAATAATTCTGATCCGAAACAATGCAAGTGAGCCAAGTCCGTCTCTCCCTTCATAGTTTCACACACCGCTTTGGGGCACGCTCAATCTTGTGGCTTCGTGACTCGGACTCTGTTGAGACGGACTTGATCCAAGTCTACCATATGCCCTGAGTATAACCTGGTTGACCTCCATGGTTAATTAACATTTCCTGAATTTGAGTTGAAATATTTTATTTGATTTTCATTCTTATCCCAATGTGTGAACACACATTTAGATTTCAAAGGCCAAGCTTCAAAACAAATGTTGTGATCTTAATGATCAGGCATTCCCAAACGATTACATGCATGAGGGTACAATTACAAGCCTCCACATGCTTTATCAAGGCTGGATAATATAATGAGAGGGAATTAATTTCCTCATTACTGTTAACAAGCCCTTGTTTTTGTTTGTAATCAATTACACAAATTACTTCCCAGAACATTAAGGAGATTATTTGACAAGTCAGCAGGTACATTTTTTTCTGAGCCACAATTGGGGCAATTCAGTGTCACTCATCACAACAGGTGGCTCAAAATCACTCACAACATACAATAGGCAGTTCAGCATCACTCACCACAATTGATTGTTCAATACTGTGTGCCTCAGTAGGCAAATCAATAAATAATCAATATTTTGCTCAGATCGACAACAAATATCAAAATTGAACTCGTTCTCAAAACATGATACAATAACAAGGGGTCTCTCATGGACAAATACAAGACACCTGGTGTCAAATGTATCAAGTGACAAGATTTTTCATCTCTTTTAATTTAAATGCATTTTGCCACCTTGTAATAAAGTACTATTTATTGTTGTTGGTGACCATCAGTTGAGCAATTTAAAACATTTGCAGTGTATGCTTTATCAGACCTAAAGATACTTGGCTTCACCTCGTATCTTTATACCTGATAAAACTATAGTACATAAAATAATAACTATGATATTTAGCCTGAATATTATTATAAATGTATGAATTTTAAGGACAATATACATATATTCTCAACGCTCAACATTATCTGATATTGACTGCTATTGAGAATTGTGGGAATTCCTGAATAACTTATTGTTACAGACTGTACTGACCTCTTACAATTATGGTTATTAACCGAAAAATCTGACAATGGTTGACCCATTGAGCTGCAATGTGCCCCAGTGTGCCCTTACTGAAATCGACTGATTGTGGTTTCTGGGGGGTTTTCTGGCAATTCTTTGGGCATCACAAGTGCATTTCTATATCTTAATACACTGTGAGATTAAAGATTAAATCATATGAGTATGTTAGTTTGGTTCAAATTTGACTGGGGGGTTTTGAAGAATGAGGCAATCATATTAGATCAATTTTGAGTAAACTGACAATGTTTACAAGGAATTAATAGCGGTATTTATGATAGGTGTGAAAGTTGTGGGTATTCTATAGTTGTATAAAAAAAGTGAAAAACCAAGCTAAAAGCCCCAAGAATACCTAATTGCCACAATGTCAAAGAGCATAATTGCCGACTAAGAAACATCTATTAGACCATGTACAGTACTCATTTGAGTCTTGTGATATTGCTTTTGTATTATACGATATACTGTAAACTTGCTGTTAACATATTATATTATTAATATTCATGGTTGTCAAATATCATAAAACCAACACACAAAATTCACACACAAAGGTTTGAAATAATGTATATTGGTATAAACGTTTAATAAAAATGCATACATACGTAAACCATGGTCAGCATGGAATTTTGTCACTTGGCACAGTACTTTAATGTTTTTTTAATGTTTGTCCCACATTAAAATATATCAAATGTCATGAGTTTCCTGACAGTGAGTCAATGACAGTGCAACTGTTCATATTAAAACGTTCTAATCACATTTTACATGCACATTTATATTCAGTAGTAATCTTTTATAAAGGTATGTCAAAGTCCCAAATCAAATTCGTCACTGACAGTATGTTATTGACTCCCAAACGACAAATATAAAACACGCTTCCAAGCTGAAAAGAAATATTTACTGTTGTTAGTCAGTCTTTAGACTCTTCTTTTTGAATCTTGATCTTCGACAAGTATTGCTGTTGATTATATTCCATATTTTTTTTGAAGAACATTGGAGACTATATATTTATTTCCATTGTCAGTTGAAAAGTTTATCATCATACAATCTTGCCCATAAAGCGTAGGACGATGATGCATTTTTGTGCATTTTTCAAGCCTCCCCCCTTCCCCTCCATTCAATGTTGCCGTTTCGTCTACTTTTATGGTCGGACATATTGTACAGATAAAATTCTACATGTACTTGAATTGCGGGAAACCAACATTGAATGGGGGGAGCAGGTGGAGGTGCAATATGATTTTAAAACCCAAGTATATTAAGAAGTTGCGAATTTGTTTGGTCGTTCTACGAACTTTTGGCCAAGATTGTCTGAAAATTGCTATATATTATTTTCCACGAAAAATGCATTTAGCCTTGTACAAGATACTTGCACTAATGTATTCTAGTGGATAAAAAAAATATGATTGGTATATGTGTTGTTGCATATTATTTACGTCTTTAGTTAAGGTGGCTCCGCTAAGCTGCTCAAGTTATATTTGCTTTCTTATATAGAAGACAATCATGCTCTTACTCTGGTAGGAGTTGTACAATCAAAGTTCAATCACTTTTGTATAAATACGTCCATACTCCTCTGAAATATCTGTTTTTAGATATATATTCCAGTTATTCTTAAATTAAGGTAATTTATACGATTTTAGATTGAAATTAAGCCAATGTGTTTAGATAATTGAGAATTATTTGTGCAAGTAATGGAAAAAAGAGACTTTTTCTATTTCGTCTGCATTTAGTCTAAGTGAGATCATTTATCAAATTGTGCATTGATGTCATCTAATTAACACGTACTCGACAACCACATTAAAAACTGATTCAGGACGTAAGTGATTGATAACACAGTTGCCTACACAAGGATGATGCCAGGCAAAAAAATCACACCAGTTCAAAAAGCTTATGCCCACTTATTAAGGGTAAAACACAATGCTTCATACACCGATATTGCAAAAGAGTGTAAAATTTCAAAATCATCAAGTCACAGAATATGTAGTATGCCAATAAATGAGCAAAATACAAAAGTATGCAAGCAAAAGGGAAGGCCACGAAAGCTCAACTCAAGAAATGTACAATCTTTGATAAGAACGCTAAAAGTCCTGCGATTGCGTGAACCGAATGTTTCTGTTAAGTCCCTAGTAATGGAAACTGGTCTCAGTTTAGACGCTGTTAGTCGACGCACAGTTTCACGTTTTCTAAATGAGAATGGCTATGGTTTCCTTCAAAGACGGAAGGAAGGTATTCTGTCAGACAGAGATAGGGTGCTGAGGCGACGATTTTGTAGAAAAGTGAAGAAGTTCATATAAAACAAAATGCAAGCTTTTGGACGAATGAAGTGTCGTTCTATATGGATGGTGTATCATTTATACACAATCCAATGAGGACCGCGACAACCACTGAGATGGCTAGAGTTTGGCGGAAAAAAGGAGGGCTAATTTTAACCAGCAAAGGAAGCAAAGACTTGCCAGGTGGTCATAGAGTCCATGTCATGGTTGCTATTGCTCATGGAAAAGGTGTTATTCTTGCAAAACCATACGAGAAAATGAACGGGAAATTTTTTGCAAACTTTATCAAAAACAATTTCAACATTTGCTATGCCAAGGCCGGCCCTAAACATGGCGGGAAACGTCTATTTGTCACGGACAACGATCCTTCGCAAAGCAGTAAAGTTGCAATGAATGCACTGTGTAGTCTTGAAAGCGAGTTGCTAAAAATTCGGCCTGGTCGGTCACCGGATTTAAATCCAATTGAAAATATATTTCATTTAGTAAAGTCTAATTTGCATGAAGAGGCTATCAACAAGCGTATAGAAGCTGAAAATTTTTCACAATTTCAGGAAAGAGTTGTATGTGTCCTAAATAGTATTCCTTATGTCATTGATAAAACAATCGAAAGTTTGCCAAAACGCATTGACCAAATAATTAAGTCTGGAGGCTATCGGACAAAATATTAGTCTATTTATATAATTGAACTCTAGTAACTTAATAACTAACTGACAGTACTTGTCAACAGTACTCACAGTAATTGCTTAATTTTTCCTCTTGTTGTAAATAAATCAATAAAATACACACAACATTTTGTTCATTGTTACTGTCCTTACAATCTCATGGGAAATGGGTAAAAAAAATCGTAAATTTGAAACAATAATTGACAGTACTCATTAAAACCTCCAAACTTAATATGAGATAGACATTGTCTTAACTCATATTATGGCGAGTACTGTGATTGTCCTTTCCAAAGGCCGAATTTTCCTACCAAATAACGACAAACAGAATTGCAACACTTATGCCAACATGTAAAAACATTTTATTGAAGACAGTGAAGTCATATATGTGCGCTTAGCTCTTGTTTCACTGAGTACTGTCACTGAGTACTGAGTGTCACAATAAAGAAAGCCTGCCGGCCCGCACGTCTAACAATTACATATTGATTTGCAGCGTATTACTATATCGCAATAAGGTTTTGCAATTAGTCTTTGTTGTATAAAATAAAATTGGCAAAGCAGTGTCCGCACGGTTCAATTTTAATTTGTGAAGCCTGTGGAATTGCTCTAGAGAAGTGGAAGAACTTCCAGTGCACATTCATCATTTCAGTGTTTGTACGATCAATACTTCCGCCTTTAATTAGTACCAGTGGCGCGTCTGACGTAGCAAAGAAGGGCGTATCAGCTGATAACTCCAAATGCCTTCGACAAAAATTCTTAGGTGCGGGTAGATGAACAACGTCGCCTTCCAGGGCTTGTAATAAATCAGCCCATGCAATCACGGTTGGGCTCCATCTGAAATCATTTAGATAAATGATTTCTGCTTCATCAGCCCCCATCCATGCGAACGTGCCCGTAGCTGGGTTACAAAATGCCTTGTAAATGATTTTCAAAGGTGACAATATGAATGTTTTTCCGCAGTTGGCAGGACCATGGATATATGTTCTGATATTTCCCCCTGCCTTTTCAAGCACAATATAGATGGCATCACAGAACGATTGATGTGTAATTGAATTACTCTCTAACAACTGTTCTGCAGCCAGTAACCATTTTCCCTCACAACCTGCCACGCATTTTCCTTCTTCCTTTGCCTCAGTCAGTAGGTCAACCCGCGATTTTTGCATTCTTGCAAGCTTTTTCTCTGCTTCGTCAAATTCTTTAGCAACTGCCAATGCATCATCCACAGCGTTTTCCCTCTTATTCGCAATGAACTCTGCTAAAGCAGTATTTCCTTCTCGCTTTGGTTGCACAGCAAGGCACACAAGCTCTATTCTCTTGCTTATTTTACGTTGCTGTATAATCTGAGATACATCATATACAGTCAATGCCCTGTCTCTACGTCTTTTCCTTTGCTTTTGACTTGACGCAGATCCTGAACTTATCCTGCCTTTACGCTTTTTGCCAGTGATTGCTTGTTCGGTTCTTGGTGCATTTTGTAAATCAGGATGCGAATCAGAATGTTCAGCATTGCTATCTTCCTTTGTGACATACTTATAACTACTGTAGTAGGTATTGTGGTGATCACTAAAGTTCACTTTAATACCGAACTTCTCATCGAGGTTGGCGCGGACCTGAACCCATCTGCCTCTCCTTTTTAGTTTAAGTGCCATGTGATAATGATACTGATTCATCTCTTCGTCATCACACTGGCTATCTTCGTTTAAATGTGCTTCTAAAGAAACGACCCAATGTTCAATTGTAAAGCCTGATGCCATCCATGCCTCTACAACTGCATCAGCAAAGCTCTTTTTTGTAGGAAATTTCTGAGTGTCCACTCTGCTGTACGTAACTATATACACAATATATTCATCATATCTATAATTATGCTATGTTGGATATTCAGCAGCAAGATTTTATAAAAATTCTATTTCTCGATTAATATTGCCGTGTGTAGCTTTAACTGAAAATATGTATAATAAAATATATCTATAATTACGTTGTATCTGTCGGCCTTTATAACTAATTGCAGTCAGTTCAAAATAGACATATCTGCTATTTTAAGAAAGATTAAATGGCCCTACCCAGAAATCATGCAGGTATCAAATTACAGCATACAATATTTATCATCTACCTATCGTTCAATATGTAGGAATACCAGAAGGAATTTTGTATTGTTATCCAGTAATACAAGAACATAAGTACAGCCACAGAGGTTGTTTTTGAACATTGCTAGAACTGGAATTAAAGCATAATTTTCGGACAATCTTGGCCATAAAGCGTAGGACGATGATGCATTTTTGTGCATTTTTGAAGCCTCCCCCTTCCCCCCCCCCCATTCAATGTTGCCATTTCGTCTACTTTTATGGTCGGACATATTGTACAGATAAAATTCTACATGTACTTGAATTACGGGAAACCAACAGTGAATGGGGGGAGCGGGGGGAGGTGCAATATGATTTTAAAACCCAAGTATATTAAAAAGTTGCGAATTTGTTTGGTCATTCTACAAACTTTTGGCCAAGATTGTAGTTTCAGTTGCAAAAGCTTCTATCACCCCTTTGCACGGCCATGTTTGATAAAATCAAAGCGGCCCACACCCCCGGTTTGAAAAGTTAAATATTCTGAAATATTCAAAATTTTAAGCATCACATGACCAGCCTTTACCAGGGCCTTTGCTGCCCTTCGCCTCCTTCCTCAAAAGGCCCTGAGGATGAGGTTGGAAAATGGCACACAGCCAATGCCACAGCAAAGCAGACAACCTTCGTCAAATGAAACTTGTACTTTGGACACCGAATCCAAACCAATGAGTTTATGCACTCATTTCTGAACACATCTAGCAAGAAGCTTTGAATTACTGAGTGCCATAAAAACAGGGCACAAGAATTAAAAAAAAAAGTCTGGCAATATGTTGTCAGGTTTATATGTTTTTATGCCAGTGGCCTTATCTTGTTGGCCATTTGAACCAGGAATTTGAACCGGTGGACAAAATGTGTGCTGACTCTCCAGACTAGATGACTGGACATTATGAGTTAGGGTCGCAATAATGTTCTTTTACATTGCATACACTGCAACATTCACCTCAACTTCAGTTGGATTTGGCTTTTTGATAGTATTTTGGCAGATAGCGAGACCATAGGTAGCGTTGAAATTGCTTGATTGTGACTTCCGTTAATCATCCTGTTTGATTTCAGCTTTAAAAGATGTTTACCTATCCTCTTCTGAACATTCTGACACAATAAATTTTCTCCACCTTCACATATCCATAAACATTTTCGACACTGCTGAAGGATTTGTAGTCTCCATCAGATACCATATACCTGTACTGCATTTAGTGTTTTTCAATTGATTGTTGCCAAAGAACTATGGCTGCTTCAGCCTGCATTGCTGGGGAACTCCCTTCAAAGTTAACATGTTGATCTCTGTTGTTAACATCAACTCTCCATTCCTCAAACGTTTCCAAATCATTTTTTAACAGAGATTTTTTCAACAAAAATTGATGGCAACTCTTTGACAGAACATGATAATCAAGAACTTCCCTACTGTCAACAGACATCACAAAGAACATACCAAATAGAGAGGTAAACCCTCTTTTGGCCCATGTTCCATCAAAACTAACAGTAACATCTAGTACCAGAACATCACACAGCTTTTTCCCTGCTTTCGTTAATTCAATCTGAGCTTCTGACTCTTGTGCTTCCAGAATTACATCTACTTGCTCTTGATAGGCTTCCTGGGAAATTTACCTGGCATATTCATTATTCCACAAAATGTTGGTAATGACTCGTATCCACCACCGGTTTCCATCAAACAAGTGATAATGGTCTGAAACACGTTCTGACAAAATTTGGAAAACATGAGCGTGGTCGAGCACGCCCACCAAAAATGTTTAGAATTGTCTGTAGATCATTCTTGCTTAATATATGTTCAAGAAAAATAAGTTCTTCATGGTTAAAACATGTGCCGAAAAGTGAAAAAACACCATTTTCAACCAGTGTTTTCTCCAACGGACAGTACTGTATGTCCGATTTTATGTATACTGTGGGAGAGTGCAGACGTACTATATTGAGCTCCTCTTTGACCTGAAATATAAAGTAACATATTGGTACACATATCAAGTTCACTGGTAATTTTACAAATTTAGTAGTAAGAATAATCAAACATGAAACTATCAAATCAAAATATATATAATTTGCGGGGGTGCAAAAACTTTTGGGGGCGGTGCCAAATGCCTCTGCATACACCCCCAGAAAATCTGTGCCTGACATATTATACAGTGTCCTAATAACTCATAAACTGTATAGTTCAAAGTGTAAAACTCCCATCTTGATGCATAATACATCTACACCTTGCATGTGCAACCTTATTATAGTTTTGGTTCCGTTCCTGGCGCATTCAATTAGCATAAGCATGCATTAATTATCTCCCCACCAATGCAAACACAGCTTAGTACTATATTTACATCTCATTAAAGTGGACAGGTATCTGCATGTATACCTATTATAGGACGTTAAATCTTTTTCCATGCTTCTCTAATCCGCACACAAATTGCAGCAAAATGGCTGTACAACCAGAGGCATAAATTGGGTGAGGATACGGTATGTTTTGCCCCCAAAAGGGTGCAGTTGCAAGAGAATGTAAAGATGCTGGGAAACATTTATGAGGGTTGGCAGGAGTAGCGTTCTCAGGCCTTTGTTACTGTTGCCTTTGGATCTTGGTCCTGTGGGCATGGGACTGAATGCATTTGCCAAAGGCGCAAGACACCTAAGGGGTATGGGGGCATACTCCCCCAGAAAAGCTTGAAATTTAGAGTCTCTGAATTGTCATTTTATGCACTTTTTCTATGAGACATTATGGAAGTCCGATGGTCGGAGAACGACGTATACTAGCATTTGTTTTACAATTGCTTAAACTGGTGTTCTAGTTTTCTATGTTCATACTCAACACGCGATTTAAATGTATTTTTGCCCGACAAATCATTGAGAATTTGGTAAATTTGGCCTACAAAATTGCCTTTTTCAAACATCAGGAATTTGCCCTACAAAATTGCCTTTTTTTGAACATTAGGGGATTTGTGATAAAAAAACTGCCTTTTTCAAACATTTATGCCCTGTATACAACCTTAGGCCACACAAAAGAAAACTTGTTTAGCGTTCTCACCCGACCTGAGAAATGCCCTGACCTCCAGATATTTTTCCCAGATTATGCCTGTTCGCAGGTAAGGTGTTGGACATGACCCTTCGGGCGCCATGTTGTAATTTTTATGTTTTAAATGCAGTATTCATATTAAAGTTAGCTCTGAATGTGCTGGTGTACTGAATTTATAAGATTTTGTTTCTGAACACTCAGTGGATTTTGTAGGCAAAAAAGTATTTTTTTATGTAGCCTTTCTTTGCTCTTCTGTTGCCCAAGCTTTTCAGCTGCCAATTTTGGCATACAACCATAGAAGATTTGAGGCATCTCGTTTGACAGAACTGAATGAAGATAGGTTTTAGCATGCAGATAGAATCATTTAAATGAACGTTTATATATAACTTTGGTTAGTTAGCAAGACATTTTTATTTAATTTTTTAATACCATGGACTGGTGGGTCATTTGCCCCACTGGGCCCTTTCTTCTGCCCCACCATTAGAGAAATAAAAAATGTCCTACTGGCCCAAAGCCAGGGCCCAAGGAACTGTATTGAGTAAATAATTTAGCATTGAAAAGAAGTTTAAAAACATCAAAATTTGTTGGTTATCATACTTGGTGGCTCGGTACAGTTTTCAAAACATCAAGAGTATAATAGTTTGATAGTTGTAAACGTGGTAGTTTTAGGTTCTACGCAGCTATTTTGATGTCCTTTCCATTTATGTCAGTTTTGGTAACACATAGTTCGTTGCTATGGCAACACACACATACGAAAACCACTCTAAAATAGCCTATTTCTTTTTGTAGTTGGAAAAAAGCACGGTGACCTCCAATTTTTTTCGTGCACCATTTTACGTATAACACACACTAACAGTAAGCAAAATATAAAAATTTATGTAATGCCAATTTTTTGAAAAATGCAAAAATGCTGTTTTCTTCAATAATTTTTTTTGGCATAATATTACATAACTTTTTAAATTTTGGTATATTGGTTTATATTGGTATAATTTTGGTATATTGTGTGGATTAAAATATAGAACTACCTTAAACTTATGAATGTTTAGCATGCAATTTATTACAAATTTAACCATTAAAACCTTGTTTTGAGAAGCTGAGATTTTTTTAAATGTGTTCTCGGAATGCAGAAAATGCTATTTGAGAAACCCAGATTTTAAACATTTCGACATGCCCCAGACCCTCTAGATAACTCATGCCTGCAGTACTTGGCTCACACATTCAGCAATCCCATATACTGTCATCAAGGGGCACAGGCTTTCTGGCAATGTTGTGTAGAAAAGTAGGATAAAAGTTGGACTAGAATTTTAGGAAAAGTAGGAATAAAGTAGGAAAATGTGTAGAGAAGTAGGACAAAAGTAGGAGTTTTTGAAGATGGAAATAACACAAAAATATACAAAATTGGCCCCTAGGATATATGTGGTAAGGGGTGGACTATTAGATATCTGATCGGGAAGTTAACAGTTTTTGGTGCTCAATATTTTTTTGTACTCATCTATGCAGGATTTTTTCTCAAAACTTTTAAAATTAGATATTAACATAAACAATGAATGTTACATTGGTATAAAAGCTAAAGCATCTGCTCTGCAGCTACACAATTCAAATGCGATTGCATGTATTTGGCTGTGCCATACACCAATCCACACCACGCGGTAGGAGCATATGATGCTTGATCAACTGAGGGGGGGGGGGGGTTAATTAATTTATTGATTATGATTCTAGAGATGCTATGAAATTTTATACTCGGAAAATGTACTTCTCTTCCTGAGAATCTTATCATCTGGGACACAAATAGGGAATAAAAATTACTACGAGTCCTATCATCTAATTATGTGAGCTATAACATACCGATTCCCAAGCAATTTTTAATAAAAAATAGGAAAAGTAGGAAAAAGTACGAAAATTAGGATGGCAAGAAAGCCTGGGCAAGGAAAATGGGCAGGGAGGGGATAAGGAGAATGGGCCCTTTGGCAGTTTTCCCCACAACTGAAGAATCCTTAAAAAATGCACTGCCCCTTAAAAAATGCACTGTTAGTTAGGGTAGGTTTCATGTTGATGTATAAACAATTATTTAAGTGCCTATGACACAAAATTTCACCCCAAAGGTCTAAACTTTGTTTCATATGCAAATATCACCTGTGACATCACATCACACAATGAGTTTCCAGAAACGTATAGTTTTCTTGACGAATACGCCTTGTATATGTATTAATTTCATAACTGGTAATTAACCCTCTGTATTTGTTTGTAAAAATATTTTATTAAAGTAAAATATTGCGTTTTCAAAATGTCATGCGCTGATATGTGATGTCACACCGGTGATATTTGCATATCAAACAAAGGTGAATATCTTGCCAAGGAAGCAAGTTACCAAAATTCTATAAAAGAAATTATTAAGTCATTTTAAGTGATCTTTACAATGCAATCATAAACATTTGGGCTGAAATTTCGTGTCATAGGCACTTTAAGATTAACATTCTATGCGCATCATTAACTATAAATATCTCAGAGAATATTATTCAATTTATAATATAGGATACAATTACACATACCATCCGATCGTATGTCTGATGAATTGGGATTCTTTGTATGCTGGAGAAAAGAAAAGGTTATGTCAATACTGTGCAGTATTGCTTATAAAAAGTACCGGATTGGAACATTTCTTATGTTAATTTAATACATTTACAAGATTAAGAATTCAATTAAGATGAAATTTTATCAAGTATCTGTGGATTACACAGCTAGCCATTTAAAAAACACAAATAAGTCAATCACACAATACCTTTTCGTCCGACATGTTTACCGTTGTCGCTATAATCTTAGAAAGAAATGGAGAGTGTATAAATTTTTGGAAAAAAAATGATGAGTGTAATTATTGCATTGAAGAAATGTCGCGTGTAATTTTCGGTGGAAAAAACATCGCTCGTAATTATTGCATTGAAAAAAACGACGAGTGTAATGGTAAAAAAATGGCGAGTGTATACAGTCATGGCCCTTCTCGGCCATCGTACATTAGCACAATAAGTATAATTCCACTGGTACCCTATTCTCTGGTGCCCATTCGTTTTATACAAGTGAAAACAAGTCGCACCTCCTTAAATCAACCACGACTCAAACAAGTCGCCACAAGTATTGTACACAAATCAAATGGTACATACTGTATTCCCAGTAAATCGAGCATTAGGCTACCCTTTTACAATGGATTCAATAAAATTATTTTTCTTTTGGCCATGGCCACAGACTTGTGCACATTGCCCTAATATGGCAACCAAGTTTTACTATAAACTATACAGGAGTTGATAAAAATATCACATTTTCACCTACTTTGTTAAAATATTTTATGGTTGCGAAGCTTGATAATAGTAAAGACATCAGTAAGCCATGTTTGTAGACTATATATATATTAAAAGCAGTTCTTGGTTTGAATTTTAAAGTGTATAGACAGGGAGTTGTTTAATAAAATAAAATAAAATAAAATAGATGGAATAATATATACCTTTATAATATGTACCTTATATTTAGATATAAACTTATACAGTTACACTGTATGATAGTGATAAGACTTCTTAATATTGCAGGGAAAGGCGTTCAATCTAAGCTACAAAATGCATCAGTTCCTCCAAGTCAAATTCAAACACAGAAGGGAGGTATTTTGTCATTTCACTTCAATAAAAAATGCAAGGTGCCCTACCAGTGATATATTGTAATTAATTTTACATCTTAACCTTTAGAGGAATAGCTGTGGTTAACTAATTTTTAATATCTATCTTGCAGGAAAAAGCTTAGTGCCAAAGCCACAAGCAGGTATACTTTTATTATTATGATGCCATTTTGTTTCAATGGATCATAGATCATTACAGAAAACACCCACACTTGTACCCCACAGAGGACATTAGAAGTTTTCCACCTTCCTGTCTCTCCCTTCAGCCATTCTAGTGCAAGTAAGTTACTATTATCACATGTAGAAAGAGGCTGTATTTTTTTCTGGAATGACCTAGTTAGACAATGTGTTGAACTATCCTACCACTGATTTATTCTAATTTTTACAGGTGATCACTCTGTGGTCGACTGTGCCACTAAATGCATCAGTTCCTCCAAGTCAAAGACAGAAACAAGGTATTTTTTATTTTGTCATTTCACTCAATAAAAATGCAAAGTGTTCTACCAGTGATACATTGTAATTAATGTTACATCTTAACCTTGCAGGAATAATATTAAGCTGTGGTAACTAATTTTTCATGTCTATCTTGCAGGAAATAGCTCAGTAACAAAGCCACAAAATGTATCTTTCCCTCCAATTGAAAGTCGAACACAACAAGCAGGTATATTTTTACTATCATGCCATTTTATTTCAATGGATCATTACAGAGGACATTAGAAGCTTACCACCTCCCAGTCTCTTCTTTCAGCCATCCTAGTACAAGTTAGTACTATCACAAGTAGAAAGACGCTGTATTTTTTCTGAAATGACCCAGTTGGACATTGATACAAGGTGTTGAACTGTCCTAACACTGATTTATTCTAATTTTTTCAGGCAAAAGCTCTGTGACTGTGCCACTAAATGCATCAGTTCATCAAAGTCTGATGCAGCAAGCAGGTAATATATTATTGATCATGTCTTTTCATTCCAGTTACATACAAGGTGCCCGAGCATTGTGCCTTTAGTCCTGTGGCACTGTGCTCGATTATCTAATCACACCCTGTTCATGGCTAGTTAAAGGGGAAGCGGGAAGCTTATAGTTTAGCACCTGAACGATTTTTAGAATCAAGTTCTTTGTTTGCATGGCGATAAAACATATTACTATTGTTTGTGGAAACACCACGTAAATTTATTACTGCAATGGTTTCGATCCATAAGCCCGGATCTTCATCAGTGCTAATAATATGTGACTAGTTCAATTCACACGCCCTTTTCTAATACCAAAGTGTTGTGATATGTTGGATAGCGTCATTTGAAATTTAATTAAGTGGTACATCAACCCCCATTTCAAACATAGTCAAGTGATTCTAATTGAACTAGTCGCATATTATTAGCAATGATGAAGATTCGAGCTTACGGATCGAAAGATTTACAGTAATAAATTTACGTGGTCTTTCCACAAACAATAGTATTAGATGATTTTTAGATTTGTTTTACAATGAATTACTCATCTATTCATTTCAGCTGCCCAAATCAATCCATCGAAGCTTAAACATTAGGTATACGCAATGCAATGTCGGATACAGGTGGGTCAAATATTCATTGTCTGACAGTGACGTGTCCTAAGAACTTTTAAGGTCTATTCATAATTAGTATATATTAAATTCTCTGTTTCAGGGGTGGATCCAGCAAGGTTTTTCTAGGGGGTGCTGGGTGGGCAGCCGAGTGTTTTTTTATAAGTCTTTAAAAAACTCGTAATTCAGGAGCAAAACAAAGAAAAATCATAAGCATGTCGTGGTTTTTTGTGATAAAAAATCATCTCGGTTTAGACAAAGTTTATTTTAAAAATTACTTTGCCAATGAACTTGTATGAGATGAGTCGTTTTTTAAGC
This sequence comes from Paramuricea clavata, assembly GCA_902702795.2. Classification (NCBI taxonomy): domain Eukaryota; kingdom Metazoa; phylum Cnidaria; class Anthozoa; order Malacalcyonacea; family Plexauridae; genus Paramuricea; species Paramuricea clavata. The sequence continues at coordinate 26,318 of CACRXK020000375.1, read as the reverse complement.
CATTTAATTTTTAAAGCACTTGTAGTCGTGTTTTATCACATATAAAATACTCTGCTACGCGTCGTGTTTTATATGTGATAAAACACTCCTACACGTGCTTTGAATAGTACTTAGGGGCTAGTGGGAGAGAATTAAAATGAATTGGGTTCCTAACGACTCGAAAGGCGCTACCTCCATAGGGGGTTCAGGGATATGCCCCCTGGAAAATGTTGAAAATTAGAACCCTAGAAATGCCATTTCCTGCAATATGGGCATTGAATTATGAGCTTCAGTTTGACTTCAAAAAATGAAAAACCTTGAAAAGCATGCCATATTTCTGAATTTTATTTTTTACACCCCCCCTTGCACCCCTGTTGATCAAGGACAACAGGGGTGTGCACCCCTTACCCCCTGTAAATCCACTCCTGCTCTCTTTCAGATACAGAGGTGAAAATGTTGTTTGCTAATTGACCAATATAAATCATTCGAGGGGAAAATCAAGAAGAAGAAACGTCTGTGGGCAAAGATAGGTGAAATCATAGAACAACATGGGTACTGTTATACAGCTGAACAGTGTGAGGGGAGGTGGAAAACACTTGTCAGAGGTGCAAAAAAGGCAGCTGATCACAATTCTAAATCGGGAAATGACCTAAAAACGCATCCATATGAAGATGAACTTGAGTTTTACTCTGAACGACCCAACATTAAGCCGGCATATCTAGTTAGCAGCTCGGGAGCCTCGGTTGATTTGGAAAGTATTCAAGAGGATAATGAAGAAGATAGGTACCCGTTCCATATCTCCTGTTCCTGCTCCTGCAAAGAAGAGACGTTCAAATGTTTCTGAAGTCTTGGATGTTCTTAAGTCCACATCCAATCACAGAGTGATAGACATCAAGAAACATTGCAACGACAAGAGCAGATGCACCAGGAACGAATGACAGTAATGAAAGGCTTTCTTGATGTGCTCAAAGATATAAAAAAACAAAAGCTTTTCAAGAACCATGCAGTCACATATGAAGTTGTTCTTGTTTGGGTGCTTATTTGCCTAAATTTCAGACTGGTGCATGTTCTTAATCCACTGCATGGTTCTTTTAGGCAGTTTTGCAGTTGCAGGATTATCATTGTGATCCTCCAATGCTAAATCATGACCCAGAACATCCCGTAATTCTATGCAACACTCTTCTTTGAACGTAAGAAGTTTTCTCTTCTTTTTACTGTATATTGTAATGCTTTGACAGTTTAACCTTAACTAAGCATGTTCCTACTGTACGGTATTAAGCTAAATCATGTTTCTTCTGTAGGATGCTATTTTTAAATAAATCCATCAGCAATACAGTCTCGTTTTTCCATGCCATTTTCATCATCTTCATTGGCCAGGTTATTGTGTCGGTGAGCTTCTTCTTGGTTTTCTCTAATGTATTGTTCTAATACATCATCATTAATGATGCATATATTATGGAAACTTGCTAGAACATGCAAGAATTGCATGTTACTGGCACGAATTCCTTGCAACACCAGCAAATGGAATTTTTTCCTGTTTACATATACTTGAGAATGTTCACTGGGTGCGACAATGCGTATGTGAGTACCATCAATAGCTCCTAACACATTTGGGAACTGAGACCCAATCCTATACTCATCCATTATTTGGACTTTTACATTATAATCTTTGGGTAAGTAGATAAATTTTGTTTTTAAGTATCTCAAAACAACAGTGAAAACTCTGTCTCTGCATCTGATAATGGATGAATCTGTAACACTGAATCTATCGCTCATTCTGTGAATTGTATCCTGGTGTGATATAAACCAAATAGTAATTAATAAGTGTTTTTCAGGAGTTATAGCAGCTCTTCCAATATCAGGTGTAAGATAAACAGCTATATTTCTGAGAATAACTTCAAATGTCCCTCTTGAAATCCTGAAAAATCTCTGAAAATCGTCTATAAGATAACTGGGTATCGTCAAGTCTGCATAATTGCCAACTTTTGTTCTATCTTCTCGAACCCTTGTTTAAAATAAAGAGAAGTGTCATGACAAAACAATTACTGATAAATCAGACACAGTCATATCTTAAAGAATTATACATGTTTATTTTTTATACCAATAGTTTGTTTATCTTTTTGCGAAAAAATTTGGCCTATAATATAAACAAATATATTGACTATAGTGGTAATTGTTTATTCCTTATAGCAATAAAAACTCAATTTAGTTTCCTTCAAATGCAACAAAAAAAACCTACATAGCAATAGCTGTGGCAAAAAAACTTTCCATATTATTATCATCATATTTTTCTTCAAAGTCAGCTTCTTCCATCACAGCAAAAAGTATTGGTAATAATTGGTCCACCATCTTTATTTATTTTATGATGAGCACAGGGTATGGGCCGAGTATGATTTTGTTCAAAATCAATTCAAAATACTCTGGTTCATTCCATTATGAAATGTTCCAGAACAGTGTTCTAGAACATTTAGAACAGTAAATGGAGCAGCCTGCAGGTGTGCGACCTAAGAATGCCCTCACCTTTTTTTTGTAAACTTCATTTTGGAAGCATCAACATGCTGGTCCATATATGGATGCAATTCTAATTGGCAGGAAATTTGCACTTTGAGAAGTCCTGCTCTTCATACACAGTCCAACCTCTTTTCTCAGCTGGCTTGCCTCCCCCCCCCAAAACAAAAAATTGTTCACATCATGACTGAACTCAAGAATTATCTTCTGTTCCAACCATTTGTGTTTTAGGGCAACCATTGCCATAGCTCTTAGCCTGTCTAAACATTCCTCCACAATAGTTGGTGTTGGATGAGGATTAGTAAAATATCTAGGGGAGAGATGATGAATATGTATCACAAAATGTGTAATTATACCTATTTCAAAACTATGACCAACATATCCACCAGGCTTGCTTTATGTCTTTATTAATTCAGAACAAAATTTGGTCTGAAACAACTTTTTTTTAAATGATCATTTTAACCCTTGATTTGAATCAACTTGATTCCTTGGGAATATAAATCAACTTTATGACTGCCAAGATTTTCAGAACACATTTAAAAAGGAATTATAACTAATCCGAATTTGACCAGATGTTACCTCAAAGAAGCTGGTGAAAGGTGTTCTTCTGGCTCCCAGGTATTTTCAAATGAGGAATATCCCTTTCCATTTCACCAAGTACTTAATAGAGCCCTGCATGTTGAAATGTAAACAGTAATTATACTATAAGCCACAAAACTACCAAGAGCAAAGTTAAATAAGCACAAGACTGGCTATTTCGTAGCTATTTAAAAACAACATGTTATAAACATTCCGCATATAATTTATATTTTATAGTATAAATAGTGTAAAATTGCCAACCATGCACCTTTCTATCCTTTCTTCGCGCTAACATGTTCTGCCTCAAAAACCCCAACAGTCCGTGTTCTTGGTTTTTTCTTACTTTCGTCAAAAAGGACATCTACTGAACTTAAATTATGAAGAAAACTGTAAGATACAGAGCCTTTCCCTGAAGCTCGAGTCGCCATCTTGTTTTCTGAATCTAATTGTGAAGCGATTATCTGCTGATAAAACACGGCCGCAAAATGTCCAATATTTGTGGTAATGTTAAGTTTTTTAGTAACCATTTGCCAGGGAAAACTTTTATCTGTGATTTTGGGGGTTCTCAGGAAACTATTACCATTCAGTCGTCAAGTTTTATTAAATTAATTTGTCATGCAGTTTTAATTTCTTAATTAACTGCGAGTTCATGCATGTTAATTAATTTTGTTCCATATTTGAAATCTACTCTACAACCCTTATGTACAAATGCATATTACAAATTATTTCATTTTAAAACATCACTCTTTTTATTATCATTAGGTGTTGTTGATCTACATGTCCAAGAAAGGTTGCTTTACTGGGAAAATCTCACCAGCCGAATTGAATAAACCTTGAACCTCCAAGGCATGATGAGTAGCGAAGAATGGGATGAAACAGTAGTGTCTTTAGCATATGAGATAAAGCAAGACCTTATCATTTTGGTAAATAAAGTTACTGAGTACATATCAATTTCAAATCTGGTCTATTAATTTTTAGCATTTGTTATAAAATTTGTTTTGTTATACCTAGATTGGAACTATGTGGAAGGATATAAGCCCTGGTAATCTGTGATAGAATTTATCAACAAAATGAAGGAGATGCAATTGATGTGTTTGATCTACAGGTCTGTTTATTTTATCATATATTCTTCAACTTTACAGCATGTTAGTTAAGAACTGTTGCTGTATGGAAAGTGTTTTTATAGTATACTCCATTTATATGTTAATTTGGTTCTGTGAAAATAATTTTAATGTTTAAATTCCAAATGGTAATGCCTGCTCCGGTGGCAACTTTAGAACGTTGAATCACTTATTTTTTTGTTTCTTCGAAAGGTAGATTTTTGTCTATAGTTGAAAATGAAATATATTATTTGTATTCCAGTGTAAAGAATGGGGACTGCAACTTTGTGAGTCTTTTGGCCCATTACTTGGAATGGGAGACTATGGACACCTCGTTATTCAACATGCTTCAACGATGATGCGATCGTTCAGATCAATGAAGGAATTTAGTAACCAGGGATTCGAAAGTTCGCATAAGGCAGACTGTGGATTATACCAGCAAGCTACTAATAATGATATGATGTCCAAAGACTGTTCAGGTTTGTTGTGATATCCATCATTCTCAGTTATTAATCACCAGTATTTTGATGTACAAGGTTTTTTTTTGTTAGCTACCTTCTCGTTCCCTGAGCATGCCCGCTCGCAGGTTAAGGGTATGCCCACCCTTAACCTGCGAATGGGTATGGTTGTGGAACGAGATTGGTTAACCACGTAATCGTATATTTGTTAACCTATGTTAATCGTTGACCTCGTACACCACAGATTTAAAACTCAAAAAATATTGTATTACTTCTTATTGTTATACCTTTTTCAGTTACGCAAATTCAAACACATGTGTATACGGACAGATTGCTATCACCCTGCTTGGCACTAAGAAAGGTGCTGGAATGTATCACTTATGGTATGCTAAATAGTATATACTTGTTACTAGTAACAGTATTTAATTTTGAATGTTTCAATCTATAACCAATTTAGTGTCTAATTCTGGCATTATACACACATAGCCTCAACTGTACTTTTTTAATACAAACAGAAACATGATTTGTTTGACATGCTATTTGGCCCGGATAAGTATGAGTTAAAATCATCAAATAAATGTTTAATAATCCCAAAGCACTGCAGACCAAAGAAAGACCAATAAAAAGTGGAAGGAAGACCAATAAAAAGTCGAAGCAACAAATGAAATGGAGTGCGATTGGTCGTCACTAAGATGCAGTCTTATGGACCGATACAAGAAAATCAACAAAAGATACCAGAGAGTGACGCAACCGATTATTGTGGAGGAACAGGTAGGTTTGAGTCCAAAGAGTTCGACAGAGGTCCCCCATTGGTGTTACCAATCTTTCTTGGCAATCTCACCCAGACTAAAAACCTGAAAGGTCCAGAAGAGTTGCCTTCCCATCTCCATTTACTCGAGTGTAGATATTCACTCAGGTCTTACATTCTGGAATGGAGTTCATTACAATGGCAGATTCTTCTATCAAGGAAAATGGTATGATTACGATGGTATGCACCAGAACCCTGTTAATGATATTCAGCATTTGTCCGTTCCAGTACTGGTAGGATTCATTTTAACCTCTTGTGTCTACTTTAAGGAATAACGCTCAGTAGTCATTGTGTTCAGCAAATGTCTTCCCTCTCATAGTTAGATAAAAAACCCTACCAGGTTGATAAAATTAGGAAAACATATATTTATTCACTGTTTAACTATTACAGCACAAATTGAGGATATACATAGTTTATGAAACATAATGGCACCAAAAGGTAACCATTAATTTAGACTTTATATTACATACACCTGGTTGGAATTATCCTGTTTTATTTAGTATTATTACATGTAGTACCTTTATTGAGGCACTTTAAAATGTACATCTTTATGTACTTTACATTATTCATTAACTAATGTCTACAACTTAAACTTTGATAAACACCGTATCTATTTTCATGCAATATATTGACCCATGCAGATATAAGTAATAATGTTGTTTTGAGTAACACCGGTTATTGTTGTCTTCATATTTAATAGTACAGGGTGTTTTTAGGCTGCGGTCATTAAAAATGGAAAGGGGGGATAGCAGGAATTTGACAACAGTTGAGTTTATTTTGTATATCCCCCCTCAAATATGTGGAAAAATAGTGATCCCCTTTGCCTGGGTGGAAAAAATTGATACCCCCCCTGTTGCCTCAAATGCAGTAATTAAAAGGTATACAAAATATCAACAGCAACCACATAGCTCCACATACCACATAGCTCAGTTGGCAGAGCATTGGGCTAGTATTCCAAAGCTCGTAGGTTCGAATCCCACCGTGGCCAGGCATATTTTTCAAGCCTGCCCAGTGTGGATATACACTCAGAGTAACAACACACAAGCAACATTATGTCTCATTTACTATTTCATCTAGATTCTAGAATTTCTACAGGAATATCCAAAATAAGATATAGGAAATTAGGATGAATTATTTTCTTATAGGAAATTCCTATAATAATTTGGAACTAGACTTGAGAATTCTTATAGAAATTTTTCCTATTAAATTCTTCCTATAGGAAAAATTCCTATAAGAAGCTGGGACAAATTCCTATGGGAATTTTTCCTATAGGAATTCCTATAGAAGTAGGGTGCATCAGGGCGCAATGTGATTCAATGGGATTCAGTAGGAAAAATTCCTATAGGAAATTTTTGTAAGGGTTTTATATAGTAAGATATATAAATACTTGACCAGTCTGTTATGTATGCAACAAACAATCAAACATGTGCTCAAGGCTCATTTTACTTTGCCTAGGAATCAGGGTTTTCTACTTTTTTATGCCTAAAATACCATAAATTTTCATCAACAATATGATAAATACCATTTATATTTGTCAAATTCGGTGTGGAAGGATTAATTCAACACAAAAAAGCGATATGAGGACATACTAGTGACGCTACTAAATGCAAATAATTTACAACGTCATGGCAACGGCAAAACATTGAAACGGAATGTCTAGAAACGATCAAAATACTTGCCTTGGAACTCCAGACACAACTCCCAATGGAGGTTACGATACTTTTCTTTGTCCAAAAACATTCCATCTTCACTAGCACTATCAGATTGCAAAATAAAGTCAAGAAACGTCTTGACATTTGAGAGATGCCATTCGTACAATGCGGCAATACATTTACAACGCTCGTGCGCGATATTTGAGATCAGGAAAATTGCCTAAGCCAATCAAAATCTGTATCTAGGGTAAACAAACACTCCGGGAGTGATTTCTGCAGTCTTTTACCAGGAAACTCTAATGCTTTACCAATAATTTGGTGCCCGAAGTTGGCCAAACACTTTCCGACCATGAGAATCGCCATAATAGGCATAGATTATTTTGCAATTTCCCGAGACTGCTCCAAGCTATAGAATGCAAGATGGTGATTCTTTTAGTATATTTGTCTTTATTCTACGTTGAAAAGAAGCGAAGATACAAATGCTTGAACATGGATAACGCAACAACGAAATTGGTAATGCGTAATTTGCATAAATTTTACCACAGTGAACGTTTCAAGGTAAGAAATTCGCTTTCAATTGAGCAAGAAACAATGAAAGATACAAATATAATATATAATATCAGAATATATAATATCGTTCAAGCGGAATTTTTTGGTGGTATTTTCGTATTTCTACTGCAAATACTCACAGACTTAATATCCTTAAACTTTCTCCCACTTGAACACAGGCATGAACTTTGACCTAACACTATTATACAAAATCAAATACAACCCCTTATTAATGTCACCTTTAACCAATACCTTACACCTGCAACTAACCCCTATGCCACATGCAACTTTGACCCTAACAACTATAACATAATCGTCTCCAATAATCAAGAATTCTTCCGACAATCCTATTTCCCACGCACTGTCATCCTCTGGAACAATCTACCACCAAACATCAAAGCCGCCCATTATTCCCTACAGATCTTCAAGCACCATCTACAATCTTATTACAAAGCCAAACTGTTTACCTACATACCACCATAGATAATTTTGTTATAAAATTTGTTGTACAGTATCCTATATGTTAAGTTGCATGTAATCTGTGATATGTTCGTGCATAATTGTCCTAGTACGTCTTGTTATCCATTAATTGTTAAGGGGTCGAATATCAATTGGAATTTAGTTTCTGTTTTCTTCTCCTGTCACAGCATTTTCTAGTTATTGTTATTGTTACCTCTACGTAAATGTATATCTTTAATGTGTGTGACAAAATGAATAAATAAAAATAAAAGTTCTTTAATATTTAATCTTCCCGTCATATACGTCGGAAATCAATATTGGTGGATCAAATTGAGTTAATCAGTTGAACCTAGATCTTTATAATATAAACACATTCAGTATGTCATGAGTTCTATGGATCGCTTTCTTGTGCCACATGTGGCCAGGAAAAGGAGAGAATTGAATATTTACACAAAATTCGATCAAATAAAAGACTTTTAGATAGAAATAGGCGACTTTTAGATAGAAATAGGCGAATAACGGGTTTCAAAAAGGAGAATATAAACCTCAAAAAGGTAGGTTATAGCTGCGTGATTGTGTGGAAGCGGGCATGGCGTAGTTATATTTCTTGTAGGAACATATTTTAGGAACAACTACATAAGTTAAATTCACAAAATATGAACAAAAAACTGATTTATCATATTTCTTGTTCTTCTAGATAATTGAATCCCTGCGACAAGAGGTGTCTTCCAGTTCATCTGACGATGAGAGTAGCAGTGAGAACAAGAACAAAACGGGTGAAGATATAGGTATCTTGGAGGCTTGGAATGATGAAGATGGATCACCGGGAAACAGTTTGGAAGACGATTTGACTGATAGAATAAAAGATCTGGACTGGAATGCCAATATGGAAGATGAAGAAACAGACTCATCAGATGATGATGAGCTCAATGAAGAAGAAGTACGGGAGAACACATCACAGGATGTGAGGTACGTTTCCATTCCTGAACTCCCACACTGTATTAAGCTATACTTACTGATAAAAGACTCCAGAAATCTGGAAACATACTGAATTACTAGTTTAAAAAACTACTCATATTGTCTTTTCTCTAATAGATTGGCTGACACAGAACCAAAATTCATAATTTGTTCTACAGTATGTTGGTTTCACTATTTTCATTGTTCTGCTTTGACTGCAAGGCAGGATCACCAAGCATTAATGTGAAAGTTTGTGGAACAATAGCAATAGTGGAAGAAACATGTAAATCATGCAAAGGCTGTTATATGTGAAGTCCGCCATTGGTTTTGGGAAAGTATCCTGCTGGCAATATTTTGCTGAGATTTGCTATTCTTATGTCTGGATCCTCGATTAGCAAAGTTCTGCTACTCTTTAGACACCTGGGCCTCAAAATATACTGCAATTAAGGACCTTTTTTGTCATCAAAGAGAGTTTATGTTCCCCTTAATACTTCAATGCTGGGAAAAATCTCAAGCTGCGTTAATTAATCAGTTAAAGGGAATAAAGGACAGTGTTTGGGCTGGAGACGGAAGATTTGATAGCATGGGCCACAGCACAAAATATGGATGCTATACAATGTTGAATTGTAACTTGACTAAACTTGTACATTTTGAGCTACTTCAGGTAGTTTGAATAATCCTTTTGATGCCATATTGTATACAAAAATAAAACATAATCCAAAGATAAGCATATTGATTTACAAAACACAATTTCAAGATGATTTGGGATAACTGAATTTCCTTAAAACTAATCGTTATTTTTTGTCACATTGTGAGTTCAATTATGCTTATTTTTAAATTATGTTTTGTTTTGTATTGATTATGACTGTGTTTCGTGAAACCCACACCCACCTCATTATTATATTATTCTACTTCAGGACATTTCCTTATTAAATGAAACACTGAATGGCGAAATTTTGTTTACAGGCAAACAAGGTTGGAAGCAGCAATAAAATGGAGTTGGAAGGTGCCAAATGCTCGTTTGATGAGATAAAAGGCAAGGAGAAGCTTCCTATTAAGACATTTGTGTCCGATTGTCACCGTGGTATAGGTAAGTGGATGAGAACCATGCAAATTAAGAAATACTACTCACTACTACGACATATGGCACCAAGCTAAGTCGACAGTGAAGAAGGTTTTGAAAGCAAGCAAGGAGAAAGGCTGTGAGATACTAGCAGAGTGGGCGAAATCCATCAGGAATCATTTATACTGGTGTGCTACATCATCCAAAGCTGGGTTTTCAGCCCTTATAGAAGCAAAGTGGTTGTTGTTTATGAGGCATGTCAATATTGAGCATGATGGGCATCCAAATACATTGTATGACAAGTGTTATCATGGTGATCTTACTGAAACTAAGAAGTGGATAAAAGTCGGTTAGTCATATGACACTTTTCTTCTCAAAAATGAGTATTAAATTATTTAAAATAAACTCATTTAATGTATCAATGTCTTAATGCCCAATTTTCAAGGATCAAAACCCTATCAGAAACTCAAAAATATCCTAACAAAGACAACCCTGGTCAAAGATATCAAGAAGCTTTCACCTGTGGTCCAAACCAGCTCCTTGGAAGGATTCCATTCAGTACTGAATCATTGGCATCCCAAAATGATATGCTTTTCTTGGTTAGGGACGTACTGCAGGTCAGTACTGCAAGCTAGTAATGAAACTTACATCTCATTAGTATATTCAACATAATGGATTGGTCATTGGTTACCTTTAGACACATCCTAGCATGCCTGCACTTTAATGAGAATGTTCATAGAGAGACAAAGACCTCTAAGACGGGGACTCCATATATACGGGTAACCTACCCAAAGTTTAAATTAGGGGAGGAAATGGTCCGAGAGATTGCTGTCCCAGCAACATATGGTATGTGAAGTGTTATGAATCCTTGTATAAATGCTGGTACATGTATATGTAATATGTTTTAATTAGTTTTATTTATAACACTTTCTCTAGGTTATGTAGATGAAATGTGCCGAGAACTTCTCCATCATTGCAATGAGGCAGATCTAAATAAAACATATGACAAGGCCAAAGAACCCAATTCACTGACAAGCCAATTCTCTGCTCGCAGAACTAAAGAGGAAGCTATTAGAAACCAGGCACAGAGGAAAGGGGAAAAACCAAGTTATTTCCGTCAGGTAAATCATACTATAAATCTGTAAGGTCTACTGATAATATGCCCGTCCTAGTTTTGCCAAAGGAAAGGGAGCTAGTGAATAATCGATGTTATTATAACAATAAAGTATCATATGCTTTGTTTAGTTGAAACTCAAGACCACCTGATAACAAAAGAAAAAGAAATTATTGCCAACAAACAGAAAAAGAAGCGTAAGGCACCATGCTGCAAAAAGTGTGGTGAGCCAATGAAAGGACATCAAAAGGATACTTGTCAATCAAACACAGCCGGTCAGCTAAACAATTAACCAAGGGATATTAAAAAGTTCATAATTTATTTTAATTAAAAGTTAGAATATATGTAATAAAATTATAATATAAAATTTATATACATAGTATCCACCTTTTATTGTGTTCTCTGCTGTGATGATTTATATCCAGTGGTGCTTTGAGATGGATACCTCTTCCTGATTTCATTATACAGGCATGCTGGAAGCGGTCTAGAGTTCTCCCATCCAAGCATGCCGAATATACATCTCACTATCCACTGATATGCCACTGCACGAAGATATGTAAAGATTAACGCACCTATCAATGTTAAGTCCCAGGGAAAGGTTGGGCATATGTGGGGTATTTGATAGATTTTTGTTTCCCCACCCTCAGGAATTTGATCGACACCATCTCCCAAAGGTGAGGATATTTGAATTGGGCACCATCTTGCATCCTGAGGAAGAGCATGTGTTCAGGACTGGGACAAATGACTTTCAAGCCTTTCACCACAAATATGTGTGCCCAATAGTGAGGCATTTGATAACACTTAACTGATATTTGCTTCCCCATGCCAGGGAATTTGACCAACAAATTGCATACAAAATCAAATGCCCCACATATGCCCTACCCTCCTATAATTAAAGATGGTACTGTTACACACTTTGTTTCTATATTTCAAAATATTCAAAGGCATACATTAAAATACATGTTTCAAAATCTTACAAAATACAACCCTTTGCAATGATTGCAAATATATAGAAAATGCTGATGAAAACTGACAAAAATTAAGTGAAATTAGTTTGACTTACTCATTTTGCCAGTCTTGAGTTCTGCTTGTTGGTTTGCAATATTTTTTCCCTGTCTTATCAGACAGAAAAGCTCCTGCAGTCTCTAGTACTAGTTTCATATTAATCTAGTACTGTTCGATGCGTAATAATAGGATAGTCCCAGTGCTGTGTTATACATTCAGGATAGTCCCAGTGCTGTGTTATACATTTAGGATAGTCCCAGTGCTGTGTTATACATTCAGCGTCTTTTCCATCGTGCGTGAATTTGCCTATACATTCCAGTATCTCTTTACAACACTGGTACTCCCTCGTATCGTCTAACAAAGCATCACTGCAATGCCCACATGTGCACCTAAAATCAATATTCACATGTCAAACAAAACACGCTAATAAATAATGCAAGAACGCTTAGATATTCGACTGCTTTGTTCAACTTACCATGAACTAACAGCTACGGTTTTCATAAATCTCGCCTCAACAGTTTCTCGCAGAATACCATCTTAATCTGTTTCGTCTTCCTCATAGTCACTATTAGCAACAGGCTCGAACTGATAGGGTTGAACAACAGACGATTGCTCAACAACATCCTTGTTATCTATTGACTGTTCTGAATCTGTCTGTGATCGAAAGTTTTTGTTATCGGACATTTTTTGTGTTATTTAGAAGAAATATACAAGCTATTGTCTTGCGATTAGTGATATTTTGTAGTTTTCATGCAAGTAAACATTTTGATCTGTCACACTGCATACGTCACACTTTCAGAGTGCTTTTACTAACAAAACATTTTTATCTTTCCAAATTTCGAAATTTTAATTTTTTTCATAATTTTTTGCATATACACTTTAAGGTAAATGCTTTTCCATTTAAAAATAAAGATAAAAGCTACATTTTCCATATGAAGACAACTTTTACTTTGTGTAGTGCGGCACCATGTTTGTTTTGTTTTGAAGCAATCTCTGACTGTTACTTTTTAAACTAAATTGCTTTAAACTGATTGGTTGATTTAATCATCACAATGTTTTTCCACCAATCAGATCAGTTTGTTACAGATTTTTGCACTGAGATTACAAAAAATTCCACTATGATTACAGAAAATTGCACTGCTGTTTGGGATTAGCTGCACTGAAATCAACCAATCACAGTAGAGCAATATCTTTATGTATATTATTAATGCTAAAACAAACCTTTGTGTTTGTATTATAAAGAACAATTTTAGCGGAAACTCTTGTGTCAGAAAGATGCAATCATCTTTTGCTGGCAGGTTAAGAAGATGTAGTCATCTTTGCTTAATCAGTTGAACCTATATATCTTTATAATAAAATACATGCATTCTGTGGGAATAGCTTTTCCACAGGCGGAGAGAGAGCTACCAACAGTCTTACAAACAAAATTACATTTCAATGAGAAGTACGTGCCATCCAGAAGTAGAATTATGAAATAGATACAAATATAAACAAGGCACACAATATCTCACTGAAAAATTTGCACATTTTGAAGGTAAGTATAAGATACAATATATGGAAAGAATAACTGTATTTTTAATGACATTGTCTTTATCTACAATTTTAATATAGTTACTTTGTTAGTGTTGTTTTATGTAGTGTATATTAAATATCTATATTATTGTCTTCAACCACATTCATATAAATCAGTTACTAAACTATAAATTTAACGCTTTATGACGTATAAATTTAGCCCTTTAAGACAATAAATGATGTGGCCTTCGTGACTCGAATATCATATTCAATTGCTACAAAGTTTCTTTCAAAACATTGCATTAAAAGGGTACTTCACACAGACATGAATGGCTATCACTGTTTCAATTTTATAGAGAAAACTTTCTTACATCACAAAGTGTAGATCCTAAGCAACCATCACATTTTCACTTTGTTCTATCATTGAAACTTTCCCAAGGGGAGGTGCATGACCTTTCAGGAGAGGTGCAAAAATCCTCAAGGGAAGTGTGCACTTCTCCACACCTCCCCTCAAAATCCGGCCTTGATGCAAATAAATCACCACAGCTAGAATGAGTGTACTAAAATAAGTAAATTATTGCATAAAGCAAGTCCGTAAATTGAAATCAACACAACCCTTTTGTAGACTCTTTTGGGACAGAGGCCACATGATCAACAACCCCCCCCCCCGTCCGTACAGCACTACTGTTAGTAAATAACCATTCATCCGGACAAACTTATTTAGAGAGATCAGTGATGAACAGATCATGTGACCCCCAATCACGTTGTTGTATTCTACTTCTGTAAAACAAAGTATTAAAAGAGAAACTGTAATTCGTCTTATTGTTTATGTTCCACTGTCATGACTAATAATGTAACAGGTTATGGGCCCAGTAAGGGTATGATAAGGGAAGCCCAGCCTACCTTGTATATTTTCCAGAAACAGGATCGATTAAGAGAATCTGTTCTGTTCGTTTCGCTGATAAATTTGGAAATGACAAGAATACAGAAGAAAGCCCTCAATTAAATATTGAGGATGAAATGATTGTTAGCTTACCACCTTGTCCATCAGATCCCCAACCGACAAATGAAAACGAGAATCATGTAGTTCCCCCAAATCCAGTAAGTGATTTAAATAATGATATTGGTGATCTCAACTCAACTGCCATTAATGATGAGGGTGGGAATGTCCAATTACCAGAAACTAGGTACCCTTAGTCGTAACCGGGCAAAGCCAGCAAAGTATTTAGAGCAATATGTTGATAGTGACGAAGTCGATGAGAACAACCACATCAATTTCACAGTTGATTACTGCTGTAATATATCAGATGTACTGAAAACGTACCAGGAGGCAATATCCTCGCCTCATTTTCCTCAATATCCTCGCCCCATGGAGGATGAAATGTATCCATTAAGGGAAAATGACACATTTGAACTTACCACAAAGCCTGAAAATAGAAATACAGTGGGGGGAAGATGGGTTTATGCCATTAAAACTGACCCTAATGGGGAAGAGAAGTACAAAGCCCGTTTTGTAGCCAAGGGATATTTGCAAATACCAGGTGTTGATTATCATGAAACCTTCTCACCCACTGCAAGAATGACATCTATTAGAATCCTAATGCAATTAGTGGTGCAATACAATCTGACAATACATCAAATGGATGTGAAAACAGCATATCTGAACGCACCTATTGACTGTGAGTTATATGTTGAACAACCTGAAGGTTTTACTATAACAGGAAAAGATGGTGAGTATCTTGTTTACAAACTTAGAAAATCCTTATACGGACTGAAGCAAAGTGGTCGTAATTGGAATAGTGTGCTACATTCCCATTTAGTTAGAAGGGTTTATTCAGTCACAATCAGATAGTTGTGTTTACACCAAAATTTCAGGTAAGTCGATGACCATTGTGATAATTTGGGTTGATGATAATTACATCAAATTGCACAGTTATGCTAACAAATGTGAAAGGTAATCTAGGTAAGAGATTTCAAATGAAAGATATGGGGAAATTATCATGGTTTTTACGCATAGAATTTATATGTGAACAGGGAGTAATTAAGATGAACCAAACAAAATACATTGAAAGACTATTGTCGAAATTCAGTAATGGAAAATTGCAAACCCAGATCCACTCCATGTGAGATTAACTCACATAAGGTAAGTGAGGAAAATTCAGTGCCAACTGATAACAGATTGTACAGAGAAATCATAGGCAGTCTTGTTTACATAATGACTGCAACTAGGCCAGATCTTTGTTGTAGTGTAATGAAACTTTCACAATATTTGTCAGCACCAACCATGAGTCACATAAACACTGCAAAGCATGTATTGAGATATCTCAAGGGCACAGCTAACAGAAGCCTAATCTTCAGGAAAGCTGATGAGCCACTGCACTTAGTTGGTAGTTGGTAGTTGGTAGTGATGCTGATTGGGGTGCGTCAGAAGATAGATGCAGTATAACCGGGTACGGTTTCCACCTTTGTAGCAAAGGTCCTTTGATTTCCTGGGAGAGTAGAAAGCAACCTACAGTTGCTTTATCCACATGTACAGCTGAATATATGTCTTTAGCTTCAGCTGTTCAGGAAGGTAAGTTTCTTTCTCAGCTGTTGGAGGATACGGTTAAAATTAAGTTTACTCCAGTGACACTTCACTGTGACAATCAGGGAGCTTTAGCCTTGGAAAAAACCCTGTTCAGCACCACAGATCAAAACATATTGATATACGTTATCACTTTTCTAAGATCGGAAGTTCAGAGAGGTCTCCTTCATTTATTCTATGTAACATCAAAAGATAACTTAGCTGATATATTTACCAAACCAATATCAGGCCCAAGAATAAAAACGTTTGTTCCTATTATACCAGGAGTATCAACTTGATTTAGTGTAATGTTGTTGATATTTATACTATATATAAAAGTAACTGTTCTATGTTTAAGTGGGGGTGTTAGTGAATAAACATTCATCCAGACAAACTTATATAGAGAGATCAGTGATGAACAGATCATGTGATCCCCAACCATGTTGTTGTATTCTACTTCTGTAAAGCAAAGTATTAAAAGAGAAACTGTAATTCGTCTTATTGTTTATTTATATTCCACTGTCATGACTAATAACGTAACAACTACACAACCAAGCAAGACCATCTAAAAATAACTTTTCCCCATACTATTCTATAGTAGATCCAAATAAGTTCACACCCCCCACATTGTTTTTATACATATATACACAACACTACTTGCACATTTGTTCGCACAATTATGACGTGATATTATTAAAGTGATGCTGACAAAGAAAAATTTGCATTCATTGCCACAGGAGCCCATCCTGAGTCTTTCTGAAGTTATGTATTAGCATTACATGTGAAATAGTTCCATGTTGAAGGATTGCAGGCTGGGTGCCGGCTAACGAGCACATTGAATAAATTAAACAGAGAAAATAATAAAGGTTCTAACATCGACAAATAGCACAATATCAGTGTGTGTAAACAAAATGGTCAAGCATTTTGTTATTTTATATAAGTTCCACAAGGGCCACTTCTTTCATATTGTCATGTTAGAAAACCTTCCAAATAGTTGTTAATGAGGATTACTTTTTTGATTGATTACACAGCAGTGAATCTTTGGATGTGTTCGACAGGTTGACTAGTAATCTTAGAAAATGTAGGAATTAGTGTAAAAAAGGTATATATAGATGATAGTATACAATATCATGAAAGATGAATTATGATAACATTAGCAAAAGAATTGCATGCAATCAACTGTTATTTATACTACTAAAGCATATATTGAAAATAGCAACAAAATCCCGGGGAGTATGATCATTCATTTTGATATGACAAGAGAATTGAATTTTTCAAGTGTTCTTTAAACTTCGACATGCTCAAATTTTTAACGTCTTCATCAATCGAATTCCATACCTTTGCACCAATAAATCTAATATTGAACTTTCCATAATTCATTCTTATTTTTGGAAGTATAAGTATGATTGACCTTGAAGCATGTCTGGTATTATAATTATGATGTTGATTTACAGAAATAAAATATTTATCAAATGCCTGGGGCAATTTGCCTGAATAAAGATTATATACGCAAATATAGCATTCTGCAGATAAACGAGGTCATTGTGTTTGATGATCTTTAGTTGCATAAAGAGAGGGTTAGTATGGTCATGGTAGCCAGAGAAAGTCGTAAGTCGGATGACCTTTTCCTGATTAAAGAAGTAGAGGTTTAATAGTTCAGGGATATGTGTTTTGCCATTCTATCAGTCCATATATTAAGAATGGATATATTAATGCATAATACAAACTTATAAGTATACTAATGTCAACAAAGTGGCGGATTTTTTACGTCATTCCAATATTACGTTTTATTTTATTGCTAACAAATAATGATTGCAATTTCCAACTAAGATGGGAATCTATCATGACATCTAAATATTTTATTGTATCTGCTTGTTTAATACTTGGATGTTTTAATGTTAATTTTACCATAAAAGGAAGGACTTTTTGGGGTGGATGGAAAATAACAAAATTAGATTGGGCTATATTTATAATGATAACTTATTGGCACAAAGTCACTCATCAGTATGGTTAAGTTCATTATTAACAATTGATTCAAGATGAACTAGACTTTTATTAGCATAGAAAAGGGTTTGAATCATCAGCAAAAATGTGAAAATCAAGTATATCAGAAGAACAAAAAAATCATTGACGCTGACCAATTATTTACTTGCAAACCTTAATCCAGTTGAGCAAGAAGTGAAATGTTGTGAAATATTATACTTTGATGAACAACTTAAATAATATTATAACATATCCTATGATATAAAAAGAGTGGTTTTATTTCAGTGGCCAGATGCCCATAGTTTAAAGCTTGTTTTGTTTTTCAACTATGCACATTTGTTTGCACAATTATGATGTTGATATTAAAGTGATGCTGACAAACAAAAATTTACATTCATTGCCACAGGAGCCCATCCTGGGTCTTTCTGAAGTTATGTATTACCATTACATATGAAATAGGTCTGTGTTGAAGCCGGCGGTTTGCAGGCAGGGTGCCGGCTAACAAGCACATTGAATAAATTAACCAGTACAGAAAAAAAAAGGTTCAAACATCGACAAATGCCGAAATGCAAAGCAGAATATCAGCGTGTGTAAACAAAATGGGTCAAGCATTTTATTATCTTATATAAGGTCCACTAGGGCTGCTTCTTTCATATCGTCATGTTAGAAAACCTTCCAAATAGTTGCTAATGAGGATTACATTTTTTGATTGATTACACAGCAGTGAATCTTTGGATGTGTTCTACAGGTTGATATGACAGTTTATTTGACTGCTGAAATGTTTACTTATTTCCTAGCACACTACACAGCTCTCTAAAATGACAATGAAAATTTATCGAGTACCAGATATTACAATTATAATTACAGTTTAATAGCTGTACAATATAATTTGCATAAATAGGTCTAGTGAAATATTTTAAATTAGCAGAACAAAATGGTGGTAGTAATACAGTAGGAATAGTAAAATTAGTAATGTTAGAAAATGTAGGAATTAGTGTAAAAAAGGTAAATATAGATGATAGTATACAATATCATGAAAGATGAATTATGATAACATTAGCAAAACAATTGTGTGCAATTAATTGTGGCTTATACTACTGAAGCATATATTGAAAATAGCAACAAAACCCTAGGGAGTATGAGCACACATTTCGATATGACAAGAGAATTGAATTTTTCAAGTGTTCTTTAAACTTTGACATGCTCAAATTTTTAACGTCTTCATCAGTCAAATGCCTGGGGCAATTTGCCTGAATAAAGATTATATGCAAATATAGCATTCTGCAGATAAACGAGGTCATTGTGTTTGATGATCTTTACTTGCATAAAGAGAGGGTTAGTATGGTCATGGTAGCCAGAGAAAGTCATAAGTCGGATGACGTTTTCCTGATTAAAGAAGTAGAGGTTTAATAGTCCAGGGATATGTGTTGCGCCATTGTATCAGTCCATATATTAAGAATGGATATATTAATGCATAATACAAACTTATAAGTATACTAATGTCAACAAAGTGGCAGATTTTTTACGTCATTCCAATATTACATTTTATTTTATTGCTAACAAATAATGATTGCGCTTTCCAACTAAGATGGGAATCTATCATCACATCTAAATATTTTATGTTGCCTGTTTGTTTAATACTTGGATCTTTTAACTCATTAACTGGCAATGCGCCCGGATACACCCTGAGATTGGCAAGTGGGTAACTGGCAATGCGCCCGCATACGCCCTCAAATGACACCTCGACTTGCGGGCATGATATTTGAGCACATGTTTATCGGGTTGCCTAGCAACGGATACGAAAATAGAACGCGAAATTCGAACTTTTCAACGATGTATCATGCAAGAAAATCGGCCAAAAACTCGCAAAGTTTTTCAAGTCTAAAACCTTAGTTTTTCAAAAATAATGAATAATGGCGACATTGTTGCAAAGACGGATTTCACAGCAAGTTTTAAAAGACGAAAAAGAAGAGGTTTTTGAATCATCTACAACGAAAATTTGGCATGCAAGGAAAGCGAATGTATTGATGTTTTGGGGCCAAGTTCTTCTGTGAACCATTTGCGAGATTTTCAGCCAAAAAGATGAGGATTTCTCCAAACTTTATTAAAAATAGAAGTCGGAAATCACAAGAAAGATGAACACAGAACTCAAGTGAGCAGATACGATTTTTTAAAGGGTATTTTTGAGTAGAAATATGTGATCAAACACTCACAAAATTCGACTGCATTAATGTTGGTTGAATCTAGTTTAAAGTTATCTTTTTAGACGAACTGTTTATGCAAATTTGGGTGCAATTTCGACTGTTTTTGTGACCCCATTGTTGGTCTTCTTGTTCAAGTTGTTATTTTAGCTAAAGTATATTTCAAACGACACTTACTGTGTGCGTACGTGACCTTTTCGACCTTTTTGGCAAGAATACTTCGAGTATTAAATTACACTAAATAAGTAGGATATTCCAAAATCACTGTTATATCTATTTTCATCAATTTAGTGTTAAAATGACAACTTGTTTCAGACGTATTGTGCTGTAAAATAAGTGTATTGAATAAACGCGCTTGCTTGCCGCGTGCGAATATTAAAAAAATCCGCACTTGAGTTGTCAAGCTTTCAAAATGCATTTTTACTGTTTTTTAATATCCCCTATAAAACTTTAAATCGATAAAGCAGATAATAATGTTTGATGCAACATCATTTTCTAGTAACTACACGTTGAATCAGAAGGAAAAGTTATCAAAATAGGTCGCGACGGTTGTTTGCAAAATGTCGCTTCTCTCTGAAATGGCTTCCTTTGCGGGAAGCCATGAAATTGAAGTCCTAACGAAAACCAACCTTAGCAGTTCATTTGGGCCCATTGCTCACTTATTTATCATGAAATCGCTTCACTAGAACATTTTTAATAATGTCTATGGGAAACTTTGTAATTTTCTGAACTAAAAGTTTATGGTTTTGAGGTGTTTATTTTATAAAATAGCACTCGCGACAAAATGGCACTAATGTGGTTTCTCACGTCTGACAAACAACCAAAGATGAAAGTTCTTATTTCACCCTTTTATAGCTGTGTGGAATACCTGAATATTAGGTTATCTTTTTCATATGAGCCATATAGATAACATTTCTACACAATAGTCCTTATGAAGGCTTATTTCAAACTCAAAAAAAAAAGTTTTTCACAGCCAGACTTCAAAAGAAACCGCCTGGCTGACATTTTATAGCAGCCTACATTGCCGCGCAAAATAATTTTGGCTTTTAAACCGTTGCTTTCCCAATAGAAGCATGAGAATATTGAGCTAAAAGTCTTAACTGACGTGTGTTTAAAGTGTTTTTCTCTTTATGATGCTTTTCAGTGCTTTGAGTACAGAAGTGAATAGCTTTTAGTTTTGTCACTGCAGAGTGCCTTTCAAAATGTCAGCTGTCATTGTCTGTGTTAAAAACACCTCAGAAAATTCCCATTTTCTCACCTTCCCATCCTTGGTTTATATTAAAATAAATAAATTTAAGCACTATGTGTCCTTTTAAATATATTTGAAGCAATCAAAAAACTTTAAAGATGTACAAACACTGTGTTTTGGCTTGCACACTTTGTTGAACTTGAACACTTAGTTACTGTTCTAAATTTCATGCTGTAAACAAGATGCCCAAAAAAAGCAAAGAAGTAATTATTAAATTTTTTGATAATTTCGTAATTCATATCCCAAAAGATGAAAATTGGTTGTAATATAGATGTATTAATTTAGTAAATGAATTTTTTTTTGGTTTTTATATAAATTTATGGAGATATTGCCCCTTTAGGTGATGAGTGACATGAAAAACAAAGTGTCACTGCTTGATAAATGAAAATACTGACTGAAAAAACTAATGATATATATATATATATATATATATATATATATATAGGTATGCAAGGTCATCTAAACTAAATTTGGTCAATCATATATCATTCATGTTTGATTGAAAAGATCAGACTTTTTATGCAATTGTTTCCGAGATATTGCCATTTTGGTGAAAGCTTGGAATTCAATCATGAATTTGCCATATTGCTTGCCACTTTAGGGGGTGGTAACATTGTAACAGCTTGCCAGTTAATGTTAATTTTACCATAAAAGGAAGGACTTTTTGGGGTGGATGAAAAATAACAAAATTAGATTGGGCTATATTTAATGATATCTTATTGGTAAAAAGGCGCTCATAGATATATGGTTATAAGTTCATTATTAACAATTGATTCAAGCTGAAATAAAGGAGCAATTTATTTAAAAAATAAATTAGGATTAGTAAGAGGCAACATCCATACCTAAAACTATGCAACCTAAACAGAAACGATAAGCAAAGAAAACAACCGCTTTGTTCTCTGGGCAATATCTGCCAAGCGTCAATGTCAAACTGCCAATATAATCCTATTTTGCTAAGCCAACATTCTTCAGTTATCAGCAAAAGCTAGCCAAATTTTATCTCAGTTCACTTTTTATTACTATAGAAAAGAGTTGAATCATCAGCAAAAATGTGAAAATCAAGTATATCAGAAGAACAATAAATATCATTGAGGCTGACCAATTATTTACTTGCATACCTTATTCCAGCTGAGCAAGAAGTGAAGTGTTGTGAAATAGAATACTTTGATCAACAACTTAAATAATAATATAACATATCCTATGATATAAAGAAGAGTGGTTTTATTTCAGTGGCCAGATGCCCATAGTTTTTAAAGCTTGTTTTTCAACTATGCACATTTGTTTGCACAATTATGACGTTGATATTAAAGTGATGCTGACAAACAAAAATTTACATTCATTGCCACAGGAGCCCATCCTGGGTCTTTCTGAAGTTATGTATTAGCATTACATATGAAATAGGTCTGTGTTGAAGCCTGCGGTTTGCAGGCTGGGTGCCGGCTAATGCTCAGGTACATTAATGCCTGGGTCTCAGTGAGTGTATTTAGCGAAAATAAACAAAAAATCATAAAAAAATAAGTATGTCCTTGATTATTACCATTCAAGCTTTATATGATTTATCAAAGGAGATTCTAAAAGTTGACCAACTTTTCGTTGTCATGGCAACGATCACGTGATGTATATTTCGAAAAACAACACAAAAAATGATACTTTTTATTCAGAGGCTCTGCAGCAGTATATTTCGTGACTGAGAGGACGCAGAATTGCGATAATCATTCATACATAATATCACTGTTTATTGAATAAATTCGGAAAGTTTACATTTAGGCTTCGTTTCATTATTTTATGCGGCTATATTACGATGATCGGGCATCAAACAAATGTTAATCGCGTCATTAAATGTTATCTACAAATAAATGTACGGTTTCCAAATTAACGCAGGAAACTTTGTTCCCTTGTTAATGTTTTTAGCTAACACAAATAGCAAAATTTCGTCAAATTACCCTGCTGCAAGTCGAACGCGTTTTTCGCGTGATGAATTTCATGCGCCATAATGAAACAGTCTGCCGCTTATTGTAAGGGATATTATATTTCCAATAACAACATTCATTGCGCATTCAAGCCGATATCTTGAAGCATACTTAATGCTTGAAGGGAAGCATGCCATGGTGGAAAAGACCGAGTGAACTGTATGTGCTATAATTAATTTGTAATTCACAAGCAATCTTTCATTGCAAATAAGAAACAGTCAACAATTAATACTGAATAATCGCAAGATAGCGCACTATAAGAAGCTTTTATTTATCAGCAGTTCAAAGGTCAGCTGTCGCAAATGATACAATACTTATTGCTATACAAAGAGCCAATTATTACATCAAAACTGAATAGTATACCGACTTCTTTGCATTGTATATTCCAAAATAATCCTGTCGCTCATATATACTATATTTTGATTTGAAGCAAACGCCCGAATTCACTAAAATACTCACACAAGGGGCGAATATTCTAACAGACGCATTACTGACAGATCGCGCGTGCAACACACGCGCAAGATATCATCCAAGCATGGGCAGACCCAGGCATTAACATACCCGAGTATATTTCAGTATTGCATTAGCAGGTTACCCATAAAGGAGCAACTAGCTCTGTGGGTTAAACTGGTCATGTGACAAAGATTGTAAAATAAAATAAAATAACACACTTGTCCCCAGTCTCTTCTCTTCCAATTTCTATATGATCCATTTCCAATGAAATAAATAGTAATTTCTGCAATTGTTGCTTATTACTATAATACGTGTAGGTATTGTGATCAGTTTAAACTGTTATAACATGCAAACATCCTCTGCAAGAGGTCTAAAGGAGGAAATTTGTGAAAAGGAAGAGAAGAGACTGGGAACTAGTGTGTTGCCATGACAACCATATGACCTGCCAAAAATATTCATATGGGTGCACCCACTAAGTGTACTGAGTTTCATTGAATTTTATTAAATACTCACCGAGATATCTGACTTTCTTGTTATTACCATTATCTCAAGTCAAACTAGTGACGTCACAACTCAAAATATAGAAAGTTCAATAACTTGAGAATGAGATATGAAGAAACTGTAACGTCATTCTTCATCGCTCTAGCAGTACTTTTTAGCAAAAAAATAAAAAATGAGGTGAAAATTTCGTTTCATAAGCACTATAATGTTTTTAGCTAATAAAAATAGCAAAATTTTGTCAAATTACCCTGCTCCAAGTTGAACGCATTTTTCGCATGATGAATTTCAAGTGCCATAATGAAACAGTCTGCCACTTATTGTAAGGGATATTATATTTTCAATAACAACATTCATTGCGCATTCTAGCCAATATCTTGAAGCATAATTAATGATTGAAGGGAAGCATGCCATGGTGGAAAAGACTGACTAAAGTATACGTGCTATAATTACTCGCTGGGGCACCTGTGCCCGGGCGAGTATAGGTTTCGGCTCACATTTTTAGTGGATTTCCAATAGTGGATTGCAATTTTCTTGTATAGCCACAAAATAGAATATTAATGAGCTACCCACTTTATCCTTTTCAAAATGGCGGCCTTGGTGGAGCGAGCAAAGTGTTTCGAACAATTTCGTTAAAATTTTCAACGAATTGTACCTGTTTTCTATGGATTTAGCATTGTGTCTAACTTTGGACATTCTTGCTAGTTTAGTTAATGCATTTTTCTTGGTGCACGACTCTGAAAATCCGAAATTTGGATCATTGAATTCCCGTGCACGATCATAATATACTGAATCTGAATATAAACGAGCCAAAGACAATTTCATGGTAAAAGATTATAACTTACACTATACGACGTAGTTTTAATAGATAGCTACTTTATAAGAAGTATATTGGTGTCATATCAATATAAAATTGTCCAACAACAGTTCCTAATAGTTAGCTGTGGCCTGTGGAAACGTGAAAACTGTAGTGTGAAATATGATATTGTATTTGTAATCCCTAATGGCGCAATAAGGATAAAAATGCCATTCAGCGTAAGAAATTGTACTCACGGATGTCAAATTTATTACTAAACAACAGTATTCTAGTGATTTATGGCCTTTGAAAATCAAGCGAAGTTGTATTGTTGACAAATCGCTCGCAGTATGCATTGTTGAATTGTATTGTTGACAAATCACTCCCAGTACGTTTGTCCTTGACCTTGTAATGCCTAATGGCGCAATAAGGATAAAAATACCACCGTTCAATTCAGCGTATAAGAAATTGTATTTACGGATGTCAAATGTATTACTAAACAACAGTATTCTAGCGATTTATGGCCGGAAAGCCAAGCGAAATTGTATTGTTGACAAATCGCTCAAAATTTTAAACTAATTATAAAAAATGCAGTACGTTTGATAACTTTGGTTTTCTCTTTTCGGCCATATACCAGTGGATTCGTCTCATTGATAGTATTTTGAGCCCAAAATATTTTTACTTTGTCTTCGATCCTAGCGAGTAGCGTACGTATCAACTGGCTGCCGACAGAAGAATGTAGCATACAACCTCTGCCTCTGGCATACAACTGCTACAAGTAAAGTTATATTTTATAGTAGACGGGAACGCCGGAAGTTTTTTATTTGCAGGACACCGCATTTTAGTACTGTGTCTGGTTGTA
>CACRXK020000374.1:6566-84515 GCA_902702795.2 Paramuricea clavata | reverse complement strand
TAAAATTTAATAACAATTTCATGTATAGAAATAGTATAATACAAAACTACGCCTATCACAGAACAACTGTCATTTTTGTTTAATTTAATACATCAGCTTCAGATGGCACCATTCATTTGTAATGATTAAGATTGTACTGACTCAGAACTTCAAAACTATATAATAAGAAAGAAATTGTACTTGAGCATTATTGAAAAAATATAGTATACCCTGAAATGTAGTGATACAGCCAGGTGAATATTATGAATTATTATGTAGCGGGCCGGTAGGATTACTCCTTATTATACTGACAATGGACATATCTCAGAGATATATTTTTACAAACCGTCATACCTTGTACAAAAGTCGGTTGACATGCTATTACATCTAACTGCTGGTAAGTTAATATGTGCAGACAACCATGGGCAGATTTACTGGGGGGTTAGTACTGAGTATAACACCTTGAGGTGTTATAAAGTGTTCGACCCAACCCAAATTTCACTTCACCCCTCCTACTTTGTGTGAAAGCCTTTAACCCTAACCCCTGCCAAAGCTCAGTGGTGCTGCTTGCACCCCACTAGAAAATGTTTGGCCACCCCTCCTTTTATAAAATGAAAATCTGCCCTTGCAGACAACAATCCACACTGGATTGTTATAGGGATATCTTTATATTAAATAAGCCCTGCCACACAACATTCCACGTTTGTTTTTAAAACGTGCTGAAATGGCTGAAGCACATTGCTATAAACATGTAGAATAAACACTATAAACTCATCGCCTTTGGAAATAACCACACAAACAAATAAACTAAAAACAGATTTTGACTACTTGTATATTTAACTATAAAGACGATCAGTGACAGTGCAGCCGCAGGGTAAATTCTGAAATTCATGCTGAATCTAAATTCATGAAATATCACAGTGTTCTAAATATACTGTAAATGCCTTCATGTATATTACCAAAAAGAAATAAAGCTATCCTTACCTGAATTATTGAAAATATTGTCCATGTTTTGCATCATGAAAATGTAAATATTGGCTCGTAACTGTCCTTGAGAAGAACTTGCTCCGTGTGCAATACAAAATAAAGTTTGACCGCCCCCCTCGTTTAAAAAAACTTCCTGAAGCCTTAATTATTTCCCCGGAATTACGACATCTTTACATACATACATACATACATACATACAGACAGACAGACAGACAGACAGACAGACAGACAGACAGACAGACAGACAGACAGACAGACAGACAGACAGACAGACAGACAGACACAAAATCGAGATCTCGACAATACATAGCTCGGGCAAAGAGACTGGACACAAGTAAACGCGATACTTCATGTTAAGAATAGTGTGCTGCCTTCGGCAGCAAAAAGTTACGGTCTATACACTTACAAGTCTCCAAAATCGCAATATTTACCACAACAAAATGGCGCCAAAAGTCCGTCCGATAAATTGTGCGCCGCAAAAATGTTCGAAAGTTAAACGTATAGATTACGCTGTTCACAACACTCCCGGGGTTGATCATCTATAAATGATCAAAGATATAAAGAAATTAAACTCAACTAAATAGTATATCGTTGGTATAACTCAGCTCTAAAACGGTCTGCAGCTATCGCTGCTTTTCTTCTTGGTCTTGCACTTTCCGTTTCTTCTTCTTCAACGCTGTTAACTGGGGGTTGATTGCATTCGGGTTCTGGTAACTGCGCTTTGACTTCAAGTGGGATGAGATGCTGTATCGGTCTTCGCAGAATTACTTGCTTTCCACCGTCTCCTTGAACCTTTACTCTTGCCGCTCGTATAATTCCATCCTTGCTTGGAATGAGTTCTTCCACCTTTCCGAACTTCCAAAATACACGTTTGGTACTGTCATTTCTGAGGATAACAATATCAGCAATCTTAATCTTAATCGTTTCTTTTGACGGTTTCGCGGATAATTTCGCCGACTCTCGAAGACTGAGTAAATCTTCCTTTCTCCACTGTTTAGTGAACTGATCAAGCATTCGCTGCTGGTGCTTCGCTCTTTTCGTTAGAGTTTTGATTGTGCTGACTACTTCGTAATGTCGGTGATTCAAATGAGACGAAATTTGACGTCCATAAATGAGATGTGACGGTGTGAGAGCATACGATACTCCTTCTTCGTCATCGTAGATGAATGTTAATGAACTTAATAGACGATTGTTGATGGTAGTTTCAATTTCAACGAGCAGGGTTCTGAGCTCTCCGAATGTTACAGAACCAGTTCCGATTGACTTTTTCAAACGTTTTACACAGCTGCGTACCATTCTCTCGTAAAACCCGCCGTGCCAAGGAGCTTTCTCGATTATATACTTCCACACGACGACTCTGTTGACAAAATATCTTTCGGTTTCCTTCGATGTGTATATACTCGTTATTTCTCGTGAAGCTGCTTTAAAGGTCTTGGCGTTATCTGTAAATATCGTACTTGGTAAACCTCTCCGACTCGTAAATCTTCTGAATGCTTGAAAGAATGTTGGGACCGACAGATTCTCGACAAGTTCTAAATGAACTGCTCTCGTTGATGCACAAGTGAAAAGAGCAATATAGACCTTTTCGGAATCCTTGCTACCGGATTGACTCTGTAATTTCACGTACAGTGGACCGGCAAAGTCAATTCCCGTGTTCGTAAATGGTGGTTCTTCACTTACACGCTCAGGTGGCAATTGTGGAATCTTAGGGGTTGCAAAGGGTTTGCCTTCCATTCGTTTGCACACGACACACTTCTTGAGCACTCTTTTAACTGATTCTCGAGCACGTAATATCCAATAATCTTCTCGAATGCAATTCACGGTTTCTCGGATCCCATCGTGATGCACTGTCCTGTGCCTCTCGCAAATTAGTAGGTCGGTATACCAGTGTCTCGATGGTAAAAGAATAGGTTGCTTTGTTACATCTTCATGAGATGAGTGCTGG
This sequence comes from Paramuricea clavata, assembly GCA_902702795.2. Taxonomy (NCBI): domain Eukaryota; kingdom Metazoa; phylum Cnidaria; class Anthozoa; order Malacalcyonacea; family Plexauridae; genus Paramuricea; species Paramuricea clavata. The sequence goes on along the minus strand of CACRXK020000374.1, from coordinate 81,604 downwards.
ATTCGTCCTTCGCATCTTATGATTCCATGCTCATCCAAATACAACGATAATTGAGTCACGATCTGTTTCGGTGATTTTTTCGATCCCTTTAGATATTGTAACTCGTCTGGGAACGTCTGTTCTTGAATAGCTTTAATCCACATTCTTTCGGCTTGCTTCAACTCATCTGCCGTTAATTCTGTGTTTTTTGGCACGCGATCATCATGTCTCCAGATCTTTGCGCATCTTTGGACAGTTGCTGACACTCGCAGTAACCGTAATTTCGTACTGTATCTCTTGCAATCTATGATCTCGTCAATTCTTTCTAAAATCTCGCCACGTTGTGATAAGTTCACAAGAGATCGAACAACTGCAGGTGGTGTCTTCCTCATTTCTGAGAGAGCAACTTCTTCGTTATCTATACCATTCGTCAGTGGTTGTTCAGGCCAACTCTCCTCGGAATGTTTCAAAAACTCTGGTCCGCTCCACCAGGTTTGATTCTTTGAAAGTTCTTTTGCATTGCAACCTCGCGAGGGCAAGTCCGCAGGATTTAGTTCTCCTTGCACAAATCTCCAATGGGTTGGATCAGAATGTTCTCGTATTTCCTCGACTCTATGCTGTACATATGGTTTCCAAACCTTGTTGTTTCGAATCCAACAAAGGGTTGTAAGCGAGTCTGTCCAATAATACACTTCGGGTGGTATCTTCAAAGACACAAGAGATTTCTGGATAGTTTTCACAAGTCTAGCCAAAATGGTGGCTCCGAGTAATTCTAAGCGAGGGATAGATTGTCGTTTTATGGGTGCCACACGAGCCTTGGATGCAACTAGGTTCACCTCAATGTCTCCATTCGCATGTTCCGTACGCAAGTAGACTATCCACGCATATGCCTTGCACGATGCATCACTGAAACCATGTAGCTGATGACCAACTGGATCGCCTTCCCTCCAAGAGAAATAACATCTAGGAACTCGAATATTCTTCAATGCGTTCATATCTGCTATCAGTCGATTCCACCACGATAACAACTCTGGCGTCAATTCATCATCCCAATCGTAGTCGGACGAACACAACACTTGAAACAGTACCTTCGTATGGATAGTAAGGGGTGTTATCAAACCGATAGGGTCGAAAATCTTCGCAGACAACTTAAGAACTGATCTTTTCGTAGGGGGCAACGTTTCGGCATACTTCACCAGATCTGAATGCTCTTGATGTAAAGTATCTGTTTTAACGTTCCAGCTCACTCCCAATACCTTAACTGAATTGACTGGTGATTCAAGGTTTTCCTCCGGTTCATGCTTACTCCCGGGGGTAGCAGATTTTACTACGTCACCAGGTTTACCTGACACCGTCTCTGAATTCACAACATTCTCTGGATTATTGTTAACGGTGACGTTGATTTTCGCGCGTAAGGCCTCCAAATTGGTATACCACTTCCTAAGGCGAAATCCTCCCCGATTCATTAACTCAGATGACTGTTCGTAAATTCGATTTGCTTCCTCATCAGTTGATGCACCAGTTGCTAAATCGTCCACGTAAAATGACTCTTGAAGCAAGGATACGACTTCAGGAGCTTGATATTGTTGTTTATTAAAGTGATGCTGCAATACCGAGGATAGGATGGCTGGACTTGAAGTAAGACCAAAGGGCAAACGGCAAAATTGGTACTTCACGATCTCTGGATTAGCTTTGTTCACATCATCAAACCCCAAAAATCGCATCATCCGTCGATCTTCAGGTGCAATTAGGACTTGATGAAAAGCCTTTTCGACATCGGCGATCATAGCAATGGGATATCCTCGGAATTTAACAACAACATCAAACAGATGTGGTACCAGATTAGGCCCTGTTTCTAAACATTCGTTGATCGATAAATTAGTGTTATCTGGCTTGGCGGACCCATCAAATACAACTCGTAATTTCGTTGTTTCCTTATCGCTTCGAATTACTCCGTGGTGGGGAAGGTAGTATGTCACTTCATCTGGCTCGTTTTGATCAAGAACACGCTCCACAATTCCGTCCTTCGTTTGCTGCTGGATTACCTTGTTGTACTCACAGAGAAGTTCTTCATTTCCCTTCAGTTTCCTATGAAGCTGTCGTAAACGATTAACACATGATATATATATATATATACATTAGACCTTGGTATCTGTCCAGACTTCCACAGTAAATTCACTTCATAACGGTTTTCCGAATCGTAACGTATTTCTCGTAGAAATTCTTTGTTCGCTATCAAACTGTCGTCGTTCTGTATACCTATCGATTCAACTTCCCAGAATTTGCCCAATTGATATGTTAGAGCCTTGCTTTTATCTTCATGATAGGGGTTGTTCATTAACCAAGGGTTTTCCTTAGCAATAATGAGGTGAGTCATCGAAGGGTTTTTACTGCTACTAGTAACCCCGTCGGCAGGCCCCGAAAGCACCTATCCAAACTTCGTGTCGAACGCAATCGGTCCTTCGTTTCCGCGTCGAACCTCGTCCTTGACAATATTATAGTAATGGTCGGCACCAATCGAAATGTCAATCTCGGACGAAGAATCTGTGACGAGACTTGCATCAGCTATTTCTAAGCCATCCAAATGTGGATAGGATTCAACATCTAATTTCAATGGCAAGGGTGCACATATTTTAGGAAAACTGAGTGCATTTATTTTGATCGTTTCTGAAAAGAGTTTTCAATTTCACCTCAACTTCATCACATCGTCGTGTTCGAATTTTCTCGTCGCCGAATGTATTTAATTTCGTATGGGATTTAAGTTTAGTCTCTCCTTAAGGTGGCTGGTGATATATGATCGTTGACTACCAGAGTCCAATAATACTCGTACTGGAATGGAATCTCTACCATCTTGGCTAAATGCTACAGTAGTGGCTGTTTGCAAAAGAATTCGTCTTGTCTGGTTATTTCTGGGGGAGTTACGGTTTACCATTGTCACTTCGTGATCCCTTTTACCTTTCTGGCCTGATTGCTTTGTTGGCTCGTTCTTTTTCGGATCTTGTTTTACATACGATGTTTCGGGAGGATCTATGGGTGGATCTCGTTCGGTACAAATGGATTGATGGTGACCACCGTGGCATTTTCTACATTTTTTGGAAGGATCACACTTCCTTGCTCGATGTCCTCGTCCCAGGCAACGGAAACAGAGACCATCTCGTTTGAGGATATTCTTTCTGGTGTCGATGTCACGGAATTGTTCACATGAAGCTGAATAATGAGATTTGCGTCAATAGGCACATTGTATACCTTGTCCCTTTGGATCGGACCACCCTGCGAGTAATGATGCAGCAGTGGGTATATTTCGTCGACTGTGGTCACTAGAACCCCTTTTCAACTTCAGATCATTTTCTTTCACATTTTCACACACTTCTCGTGCTTCCACTTCTTGTTTTATCAATTTTAAAAGATCTTCAATTTTCCAAACTTCATTTGATGAATTACGGGCAATTTGCATGCGAACGTCTTCAGGGAGTTTTGACATAATCACAGGAATGAGAAGACTACAGTACTGTTCGGTCTTTACCCCTAAAGACTCTAAGCCCCTGACATTCACACTGACTTGGTCATATATCAGTCTCAGTTGACTTGAATCTCTACCATTACAGGTGGGCAGTTTCAACAGTTTGTCCATGTGCGCTGAAATTACTTGCTGGGTTTTTCCAAAACGTTCATTGAGAATGTCTACTGCTGATTTGTAATTTTCAGCATTTATAGTTAGACCCTGAATAGCACGGAGACCAGGGCCCTCCAGCAAGGAATACAGGTAGTTGAATTTGTCGATTTCAGTGAGGTCTGGATTATTGTGCACGGCACTCTGAAAACATTCCCAAAACCCATGAAATTTTTTTATTTCGCTCCCAAATTTTGGTGAAGTTAATTTGGGTAGCCTTGGTCGGGTTGAAGAACTTGACGGTGGGATAGCATGCACTGCCTGGTTTGAAACTTCGTTGATTTGTTCAGGAGTCATGTCCAATAAGGTCCCCTGTGACTGTGCATTCGATAAATTTTCTGGGGGGGGACAAATCAACTGGAATAAGGGGGGTAGGTAATTGTCAGAATAACTTCGATTTTTCGTCAGAATAACTTCGATTTTCTTCCTTATATCGTACACCTTGGACGTAATCTTTTCTGCTTCTTCTAGATCTTGAGTAATGCTTTCTACTGAACACGCTTCGAGTATTTCTTCGTCGAGTTTTCTTACAAATTTCAGCTTTTCGTCAAGTAATCTATCGAGTGTTGTCAAACGTTCAATACATCCATTTTCGTCGATTTTACTGAAAAGTTCAGTCGCTTCCTTCACATGTTTCGTTATAACTCCACGGTTTGCTGATCGAATCGCTCGTTTTCGTTCAAATCCTTCAGTCATGGCTTCGGGTTAACGTCAAAATTCGTTATTCGCAATAATTCTCGTCGAGTTTGTCCATCAAAATATATCGCCAAAATTCGCTTAGTTTAATCGTTCTATTCGCATTCAATCGATCCTTCACAATCTAACGAGACTTGTAACGCCCCACGTTGGGCGCCATGAACTATATTTTTAAGTATTTATTTTATATAAAAGTTACGGTCTATACACTTACAAGTCTCCAAAATCGCAATAAAACTGGAACAACAACAAAAAATGGCGCCAAAAGTCAGTCCGATAAATTGTGCGCCGCAAAAATGTTCGAAAGTTAAACGTATAAATTACGCTGTTCACAACACGTACGCTTTCTAGGTACATATGTACGTGCGCTTGTTCTGTGAGAACACAGCTGCTCTGCACATTGTTCACACAGTTTTCATGGAGAGAACTTTGTTGAAATTATTGTAGTTAAGAGTTGAACGGTGAATTGTTTACATTGAGAACCTGCTTCTTGTTTGACAACAAAAAATGGTTCGTTTTGGTTCTATGGTCTAAATCCAAGTTGTAATTTCTTTTGCTCGGAAGACGCTGGTTACCTGTCTGAAAAAGCTATAGCTGCTTGGAGATGTACAAATCAGCCATAGCCACAATGTGATGGGCATCATAAGCTTGCAATCAAGATATGATGAAAAAGAGCTACGGAAGACCGTTTTCCGTGTGCTCTGACAAAAAGAATCCAGGTTCCTTTTGGGTGTAGGGTGATGTGTAGCCAGCAACGAGACCGACTTGGCATCGTGGGTTTTTGTGTGCATTCCCAAAGATGAAAAAGGAAGGCATCAACAAGGATCGTATGTTTTTTGCTGTCCAAATGATAAGGAAAACTCGTGTCGGTTTTTTGAATGGACGCCTGACGAACCAGACTTTGGGTCTTGTTATAATGTGAACTTTAGCAATCCACCATTAAATAACTATGGTTGGAACAAAGACATCTATTTGACATCTGAATTTATTTATTCATGGTTTTGGAAACAAGTTACCAAACCTGTAAATTAGGGACCGGTCATAAAGTATTTACTAGGGGGTGTGGACGATATTTATGGGGGGTACGAAAATATTTATTGTATTTTTATGATTTATGACAAAACTACGCAAATATTTATTGTTTTTATCATAAATCATAAAAATACAAATAATACAATATATTTAGTTATGTTTCTGTGGTGGCGAACAAACGTTCCATGAAAATATCCACCCCCCTGTCATGTGTCCACGAGAACTTTTCGCGAACATTGCGCGTGACTTTCAAATGATTTGTTTTTTATTTTAAACCTAAATGGTATACGGGAGGGTTTTTCCTTCCAAATGGGACAAATATTGTCAATTTTTCGATTGGGACTATTCTACAATGAAGTACTCTTGGATACTGTAATCTAAATACATACGAAAACGAAGAAGTGGCATTTATCGGACAGAGAAGCGGCGAGCCACTAAAATGGCGGAAATTTGACGAAATATCGAAGGACACAATATCGAAGGTAAAATACACTGCACTGTCTCACAACTTGATGAAACTTGGTTGAAATATTCTTTAGCCCTTTATGATTATGTAAAAGTACAACAACTGGATGATATTTGCGAGGCTCGGAGATAAAAAGCAAACAAGACGGCAGAATATGGCTGAAATCGTGTTTTCGTGGGGGGTAAGTGAAATAAAATGTATTATATTAAAAGAAAACAATGACAATCCTTATGAAATCCACAATAATTATATTGAACTAAGCATAGTTTTTCATCCCATGATAATTTTTTTTAGGAAATAAGAATATTTAATTTCTGCCAGGCATATTAGTTATTTTGTGCATAATCAGCAATTTACTTGGGGTGGTGCATAGTTATTTTCTGGTAAAATGTTATACTTAGACAAATTTTTCCTTCCAATGACCACCCCTAAAAGCAACGCTTCTGAACACTATAAGCACTTCAGAAAGACTATCGCTTTTCCTTTTCGGAAGTTAGAGCTATGTCGACATGGCCGTTTCAGGGCGGGGTCATTTTCAGGACTTTCGTCCCGGATTCAGGTTTTCGCACATATGCCATGTTGACCGCCATGGTCATTTTACCCTAAAACAGTTGAGATTACCTGTCCTAAATGAATCGCATACAAACTCATATACAGGTCCTAGACTAGACGAAGTCAAAGTGGGAAATCGTAACTTCCAAAGCTTCAAGATAAAATATTTCCGAGTAGGATGTATTTTTAACTGAGTTTTATCGCCATCTTGCATGATTTTTTCTATAATCTAGACTACAGTACTTACTGGAACTTCTATGGAAACATTCCCTTTAACTATCCTAGCTACAATAATACCTATATTCTATAATAAGCAATTTTTTAAAGCGGATGTTAATATTCTTAATGTTGCTAATGTTGTGTTTTCTTCGTATCCAAGATATCTATTCTTCCCATCCCAGTCTGGGTTAGAAAGAGGAGAGACCCGGAGAACGATATTCGTCCTCAATAAGCGAAAAGTAGCTGCCATAGTGGTATAACTAACATTAGCAACCATCTCAACCACATGCCAGGTACGCCAGAAGTCACTGGAGGACAAGGCACTGGACAATCTCCCAGTGAAGAATCATGACCTCTCTCGTCTTCAGGAGAATTTCCTAAACAACAAAAGATTGGGTAGAGAAGGGCGTGATAAATAAAACTATTGAGTGGAATAAGTCGTTTCTACAAATCTTCTCACAAAACTTGTCACTAATATTGTTATTGTTGATATTATGGTTGTAATTGAATCTGATTTGCTTCTAACCAATACGTCTGACTTGTAATTACATTTACATGAACTAAATATGAAACATGGTTAAAAGATTAACATATAAATCGATTTCCGGTGGAATCCCCGCACGACTCCTTCTAAAGAATAATACCTGGCCCTTTATCAACTGTAGACTGCATATGAGTAATTTGTGTGGACCTTTTGAGGAGATGTGGGATGTCACGAACTGGATATCCTAAGCGTACCTTATCTTCAGAATTTACTGCTCAAGGCTACGTGCAAAATCCCTTTAACGATGGTGTGATCTATTATTATTCACACTTACCTTTTTCGTCAACATCTTCATATTCATAGCCGAAATCAAGAGATTTTCTGAACATTTCCTGATGAGTGTACACCGGAAACATAGGTACAATGACGTCATTTTTATTGTGACCCATGGGCGCATTGAATTTGGAAAGAACCGAAGCATCTTTTCCAAACTTTCGAAGCCACTTTTCGTAAATACGATCCACGAATGAATGATGAAGAGGAAAGATCGGGTCGTTCGAAGCCGGAGGGACATCTCCCATGATTCCACCAATGACTATAATAAATAATAATAATTTATTCATTTAAATATAAAGCGCAAAAAAATCTAAAACGCTATCACTACAAATTCAAATAAAATGTTATCAAATATGAGAAGCTACCTATATGCACCCGGTTATGCAAGTTATTTTCTTTCGGCAAACGATAACCTGTTTTGACACTAGTATAACCCTCCAGGATATTTCTGAAATTGCAACTGGACTCTTTGCTGTAAGGTGGGACGTCATAAGATCCAAATCGAAGTGCAAAGCTGACATCGTCGTTCGTTGGGAACGTCATGTTGCGGCCATTCTTTACCTCATTCTCCTTCTCCTTTTCAGTGTTCCTTTTCAGTCCACTTATGTTGACGTTAGGATTACAAAGCTTCGTGAGGCCATTCGTCAGTTCTTTGGTGCAAATTACCCGCCATTTGTCCAAGTATTTCCCTTTGACTTCACCATTAGATTGGTCGGTAACGCCGAGGAGATCCTCAGAGCAGATTATGGAGTTACATTGGGTGGGATTTTCAGTCCAGTCCCAGTATGGAAGAGCAAAATCTTCATCGTTCGCAATTTCCTACGGAATAGGCATACATAAATATTGTGCTTGAAAACATGACATTGCCGCTGGGTTTGTTTATCATTTTATTCCAAATGGCGGGCGAACAATGTCGTTTTCATGAGACGTTATATTATTAAATTTCTCTGCTACACCTTGCACACGAACGACTAGTTTAAACCCTTTATTTTTAGTAGCGTTTACGAACAAGTTTCAGAGCAACTTTGAGCGAAATTAATTCAATAGTTTGCAAGAAAATTGGTTCCGAGTACACACAAGCTAGCTCGCTTTAGGCGAGATCCCGTCTTTCTTAATATTTCCTACTAAATTTCATCTTGCGTTTATACAGGGTGTATAAAAAAAAAACTGAACAGATTTGAAATTGCTCTTAATTTCGCAAAACAGCTATTAATATCAAGTTTTCGATGTATATAGCTTCTTTGGGTACTTATAATGTAGAATAATAAAAAAATTCTCGAACTCAAATTTTGTGAACCAGGGGGGGGGGGGTCTTTTCCAACAAACTAAAAATGGCTTGCGCACGAAATGTAAAAGCTTTAATTATATTTTAAGTTAATAGATGGAACATTTCTTGGGTTTTTAATTACTGTACAAAATTTCAGACAATTTGTTTTAGTTTAAGCCCTTTAACTATTCACGCAAACTTACATTTTTTCTTAAAAGTATAGCTATTTCCTAATTTGCATATGTCAGCAATATGCAAAATAGGTAAAGGCATTAATTAAGCATGCGAAAGGCTAATTTTTTAGAGAAAAATGAATATTTAAAGGGCTTAAACTAAATTTATACACCCTGCATGAGAACCGAGCTGGCCCGCCTTACTGAAGTCCCCCGCTTCGTGTGACCCGAGACGTCGGGTAAACGGGCTGGGTAGTTTTCCATATAAACGCATTTACCCGAGCTGGCTCGGCTTTTAAGTAAAATAATGTCTTTGTGCGCATGCCCAAAATCGAAATTGACTTCCTGCGAAAATTTGTATTTGTTTTCACAAGTCAACCCGCCCCAAAAGTTTCATGTAAACGCGTGGTGAAATTCATCTCGGGGAAGCGAGTTAGCTCGGGCAGCCCCTAAAATTGGCCTTCGAAAACGACAGCCCCTAAAATCGGCCTTCGAAAACGACTCTTCCGCACGTTTTAAAGCGAATAAAGTGATCGGTAAGTGCATACTAAACAATTTACCTCTTGAAATAAAGCTATGTGACCAAGCAAACTAGATATATCGCTTATTTCTATTTCTGACCGCGTGATTTGCAAATACAAGCCGATTAAGTTGACAATTTTTTCAGCCGACATTTGATAAGTTTTGGCGCGAAAAGAAATAATGTCATTATACGGAAAAGTCTGATAGCGACTAGCAATGGCAGCTGCAAAAACAATAGCAAATTCAATATCGCGATACATGCAGAGAATTGCTTGAACCGTCTGAAGTTCCGTACGTATATATGTCAAAACTTTACCGAGCTAACTCTAAATACACTCGCCTGCAATGTTCTCTCCCATGCGAGCAAGTACAGTCGGTGCCAAGTAGGAAATCCCTGCCCGTCATGTGCAAAGTCGATATTGGTCTTCGCGACTTGCAGGTGAATAGTGTCACGTGCCGAGTAGTAATGCATCCACGTGAATAGGTCATAGTTACTGACGTTGAAAAATAGCCCGCTCGGATCTTTGCCTGCTTCGACGTCTTTGTTGATGTCCTCATAAAATTTGGCAGAAACTACATAGTCGCTTAAAAAGTATTTGGACTCATTAATATATCGCATGTAACGATCTTTCTCCTGTGCGGACAACTTTAGAAAATTTCTCCGTGTCAAGGTTTTCTTTTTCGTACAGTGGATGCCACGGTAACCGAACTCGCATTTGCCGCAATCGTAACCACCAAAGTTGCCGTTGCATTTGCAGGTTCTGTTATAAAGAGCGTGTGGCCAGTTGTGACGTTCGTCGTTGTTCTGGAACTGTTCAAAATAGCTGTAGCTGTAATTCCAATCACGGATAATCAATTCCTCGCACGTTCCTCGGTTCCCATCGCTACCACATGGCTCAGCAAAATGTTTCGGGATTGGGCAACATGTCTTGTTTTTCAAGTTCTCAAGGGTGGTACAAACTCTAGGAAACTGGCCTGAAGTCCATGGTAAGGCAGCGGCAACGAGTAGAAAGCACAGGATGGTTTTCAAGGTGTTCATCTTGTCAGTTGCTAAACTTTGGATACCGTCGATTGCAACTAAGCGGAAACATGTCATGAGAAAACACAATCCAATTGGCTGTCAAACGTGATTTGTTTGGACTTCAAACATCACATGATTTTACTGCAAACATTTGCATGTCAACTGTCAACTGTCAACTGTCAACTATCAACTGTCAGTATTCCAAATTTAGAAACACATTCATATTGGGCGGGGGTTAGCTTGCAAACACTAAATCCGTGATTAAATTCGTCTGAATTTAATTCGACGTATGAAACAGGCCTTAGCCTTAATGAAGTTCTAACATACCGTCGATTGCAACTAAGCGGAAACATGTCATGAGAAAACGCAATCCAATTGGCTGTCAAACATGATTTGTTTGGACTTCAAACATCACATGATTTTACTGCATGCAAACATTTACATGTCAACTGTCAACTGTCAATATTCCAAATTTAGAAACACATTCATATTGGGCGGGGATTAGCTTGCAAACACTAAATCCGTGATTAAATTCGTCTGAATTTAATTCGACGTATGAAACAGGCCTTAGTGAAGTTCCAACATAATGTAAATTTGTGAGTTTTGCGTTTATAGTGGACAAATTCAGTATTGTTTGCAATGTTTGTACTAACTTTGTTTAAAGAATCCGCGTCAACCGGCATGCACTGCGCGCTTTTTGTTTATATTATTGTTCACGCTTGTTACTTTATATTCGCGCATATTTGATACTTGACGGTCGCCACCCGCAACAAGCTTTAAAATTGTGATAAAATGTCCGATTCATACTCTGATTATGCTGTGTCTGCTTACGATCCTGAAGACAATTTAAATTGTTATGGTTCTCCGATTGAAATCCATGATCAAGTTCAGTTAGGAGAGGTTGCATCAACTGCCAGTTTGCCAGTGCTTCATTGAACAATTGTTGAAAACATTCAACCTCAACAAACCCAGGTATGTTTGGGATTTCATGTTTTGTTGATTCATTAATTGGTATGTATATTTCTATTTATTCATTGTATTTATTTCATAGTTTTGCAGCTGCAAGCCTGCAAGAATACTATGACGAATACATGTAGCAGACGTAGTGGACGAAAAAAGCGCGGTTGTCCGTGTCGCGATGAAAATTTGCATTGCACTGACAAGTGTTCCTGTGGGTCAAAAAAGTCTTCTTGTAAAAACCAGGAACAAAGTACGGCGACTGCGACGAATGCAAATGCTGGGAAAAATGCCTTTGACCGCCATCAAGCGGCCATCGAGGTTTCTAACCGCGAGATTACCTGTAATACGGTAAGCAAAGCAAGTGTTCATTCAGAATTTTGATCGTTTTAATTTCCCATATATATTTTGCACACCAGGTCTTTTATATTAATCCAAATAATTATGAGTATTACAATATAAACAACGCAAATATAAAAGTTAAATGATGCATACACACGACGCATATTCAATGAAAATTTCCACATATGCGCCCTATTAATGAATAATTCATTGTTCTTTCTAGCTGTTAGTCAAGCAAACATGGCTGCCAAGCAGAGGGCTGCCAAGCGCAAGTAGTGCACTGTATTAATATATGTATGTGGCTTACTATGATATTTATCAAGGCTTTAGGCACAGTTATATTTAGTTTTCCTGGTTATGTCTTCATAAATGGCTTTATATATAATTTTAGGGCTTTATCGAGGGATTAAGCGACGCTCAAAAAGACAATATTCTTTTAAATTTATTGTCAAATGGAAAAGGGAGTCTGGATTAAGCCAAGAATTTGGTAAAATATGGCACAGGTGATGCTGTCCCACCTGTCCCAGATGGAAAACCTACCTGGTGTGTATGTGGTGTCTGTCGTGTCATGCCTACTGAGGACGAAAACAAATGTTGTGGCAGGATTCGTTGTGTTACATCATTTGTCACATTCCAGAACACATGTACTGACAGGGATATTTTGTTGATTGCAATTAGAGCTGCATACCGTCAGTATATCATTTGGAGGTACAATAAATTCGGCAGGGGCAATCGAAGGGTGTGTCCAATTGCCCATCATGTGTAGTTTTGGCCATTCAGGTTATAATTCCCCAACCTCATTCACAGATTCTTACCTCTTGTGGACAGTGCAGTAAATATCCTGGTATGGGCTAGTCAAATCTAGCAGATTTCTAATTAACCGACTATAAATTAACCCAATCGACTTTGTTTTAACACATCCAACCCCCTTACCCATTTTCAACCTATACCCGTTAGGATTACTTCTAGAAAAGGACTAAAACTAAATTATTTTGAGAGATCGATCAGGAATAATTTAATACGTATCCCTCTAGTGGATTCACAAGATATACCAAATTCTAAGAATGAACGAAGGTTACCGAACGTTTTGATTCTAAACACAAGGTCTCTAGTTAGTAAAACGGACGAGCTTGCAAACTTAGTGGAACTATATAAATCCAACCTGGTGTTTGTCACCGAAACATGACTGTGTGATAAAATCCCGGACGAGGCTATTCAACTGCCGGGTATGACATCTATAAGGAAAGACAGAATCGGTCGCAGAGGTGGCGGTGTAGTCCTTTATATTTCCAATAGCATCCCCACCAAAACACGACATGATTTTTCTCAATCACCTTTCGAATGCCTCTGGGCTATCCTTCGACCAACTTGGCTACCTAGATGTATTTCTCGAATAGCAGTAGCTGTGGCTTATTTGCCACCATCAACGACATCTGAAGACGTAGAACGCTTTTACGACTATTTTTACAACTGTTATGACATACTGATCTCGGAAAGTCCTAGCACATCCTTTATTATAGCAGGAGATTTTAACCCTACCAGCAACGGGTTTCGTCCCGCCAAATTAGTCAGGTATAGCAAATTGAAACAAATTATTAAGAATCCTACAAGAGGATCAAACACTCTCGATCTATTATTTACAGATATATCTACATTTTTCGAGACCCCAAAAATTCTCGCCCCAATTGCAACGTCAGATCATACAACTATCCTATTAGATGCCAAAGTTCATGTAACTCGGAAAAACGCCATAAGAAAAGTCAAGGTTAGACCATTAAAACAATCGTCTCTACAAGACATCGAAGAATACCTAAAACACTACGACTGGTTACCAGTTCTTTCTGAAAATAATGTAGATAACAAGGTCGATAGTTTTTTGGAAATAACCCATAACATTATTGACTTTTATTTTCCGACAAAGATAATTAAAGTACATGATGAAGACAAACCCTTCATAACTGGAAAAATTAAAAGTTTGATTAGTAAGCGAAACAAAGCCTACAAGAGCGGTAAATACATTCTCTTCAAGACTATTCGGAACCAAATTGTATTGGAGATTCGCGTGAGCAAAAGAAAATTTTATGAAGAAAAAATCCTCCCAACTTATCGACAAAATCCTAAAATATGGTGGAAAAACATATACGATATCGTTGGAAAGAAGAGAAATACCACACCAATGCTTCTTGACCCCATCTCCGAACTACCAATGAATAATAAGCAAACGGCTGATCACATAAATTCATTCTTCTCAAGTCTTACAAACGACTTCTTGGAAGTACGGGGAGATTGGCTAGCACGGGGTGGACTAGATCCCCTCCCATCAATTACTGATGAAAATGTTGCCAAAAGAATGAGTGATCTTACTGTCGGAAGGCAGCCGGTCCATACGACCCATACATAAAATTGATCAAGATGATCGCGAAATATTTTGCTATCCCTTTGGCCGATATATACAACGAATCATTCATGTCAAGAATAGTTCCCCAAATTTGGAAATTTTATACAGTCTGCGCGATTCCGAAGATTACGCCTTGTTCGAATGTTGAAGACCTGCGTCCAATCTCTCTCACTAGCGTCCTATCCAAGGTTCAAGAGTCGTATGTTGTCGAGTGGGTACATGAAGATATAAAAGGAAAAGTGAGCGAAGCTCAACTCGGAGGACTGCCAGGTTCTTCGGCAGTCTTAGCAATTATCCTGGATTTTCGAAAAGCGTTCGACCTAATTGACCACAATAAGTTACTCCAGAACCTTGAGAAAATAGGTGTTAGACCAGCATTGCTAGCTTGGCTCGGGTCATACCTCCAAGGCAGATCACAAGTTACAAAAGTCGGAAACACTTTTTCCGACCCAGCATATATTAAAGGTGGAGTGCCACAAGGTAGTAAAATCGGTCCCTTAGCCTTCATAGTTCATATAAACGATCTCCCATCAGTGGTTCAGTCACCTGATGATGATAACAGTGATACTGTTTCAATGTTTATGGATGACACTACCATGTCTGAAGTTTTAAACGTTTCCGATAATATCTCTGGAGAATCGATCGGCAACTCCCAACGTAATTTGGAGAGTGTATTACAATTTACCGACGACGAAAATATGCAACTAAATTTTAAAAAATGCAAAGAAATGCATATCGACTTTCGTAAGAATAAAACGGTTATACCCCCAACTACATTAGGGGAGCAGTTTCTCACTAAAGTAAGATCTTACAAGCTACAGGGTATCTGGTTCGACGATGACCTTAAATGGAAAACAAATGAAGTACATCACAAAAAAGGCAGCTAAGAGACTATTCTTTATGAAGATTCTAAAGAGTTATAATGCGCCAAAAGAAGCTCTGAAGACTTTCTACGTAGCAGTAGTGAGATCAGTTTTGGAATATGGCGCCCAAGTTTGGAACGGCGGGTTGACAATGGAGCAAAGCGAAGATATTGAGCGAATTCAGAAAAGAGCGTTAAGAATAATGTATCCGGAACTAAAGTACCATGAAACACTAATGGAATCGAACCTCAAAACGCTAACCGACCGATGCGATGACATGTGTGTCCAACTTATTAAGGACATGTCAAACCCGAATCGTACACTTAACCACCTCTTACCAAAGAAAACTTCCCAAATAAAGCAACGAGACACGAGAATGAATGAGGCAACGTACTATAACTTTGCATGTAAAACAGAACGTTTTAAACATAGTCCAATTGTATATGCAATTGGCAAATATAATCTTTATATTGATAAGTAAGCATGAGGGTTTATATATTTTAGTGAGTAATAACTAACATAATCTAATTCTATCTGTAAATATGACAATAGTTTTAAGACTTTTTTTACATTAAAGTAGCTTTAGTTTAGTAGAGACCATAGTATTGATACTTTTTACATTACATTTTATCATTGTAAAAGTTCTATCACTGCAAACGTCACCGTATTTTAGCTTATCAAGCTACTTAATGAATGTAATAAATCATAAGTAGAATTATCTCTCGTTAATAACTGCACTGGTTGAAGTATCTGCATCATTTCTTACTGCTATACTTGTTTCACTTGACGAATATTGTGGATTATTTAGATTATCAACTGTTACTCTTACAGTAGGGCTTTTTCTTGGTTTACTTGTTGTTGCAAAACCTGTTGATAAGTTGTTGATGTATGTTTTCTTGCCTTCCACAAAATGCAATGAACACACCCTGTGACTGGGAACAGGCTCTCTTACACCTTTTCTTTTCAAACGTCGTACCCACTTCTTCTTTAACTCAGGATTTTTCGGAATCTTATGAAAAGACAGTTCCGGTTCTTTTCGATTGTTACTTTCACATTGTGGTATAGAGCAAAATCTTTTCCACACCTGTTCAGTTACTTCATCATTTTCAGTGTTATTCACCTCAAGTGAAGTGTTAGGTTCAACTTCCATATTTACTAAATTTA
Organism: Paramuricea clavata; assembly: GCA_902702795.2. NCBI lineage: Eukaryota > Metazoa > Cnidaria > Anthozoa > Malacalcyonacea > Plexauridae > Paramuricea > Paramuricea clavata. The sequence goes on along the minus strand of CACRXK020000374.1, from coordinate 65,463 downwards.
AATACTCGTTTAAAAACTGGCCTAAACTGTACAATTTTAAAATATATTACTTGTATTCACAGTATTTACAATATTAACACATTTTAATATATCCTACATATTAATTTTACTATTTATAACTTAACTAAATATTTTTATGTCCTATCCAAAAATTTATATACAAAATATAAAACGACTTTAAGGCCTAAAAAGTTTAATATTTGAATATACCTAAATTTATTTACCTAAAATTATTCTAGAACTCACGAGTAATTTAAAAAAATTAACAATGGAGGACACGAACCAAATTGCACTTCAGCTAGAGGACAATCAACAGCAGTAAACCCAGAAAATTTTTTTATCTTTAAATTTTCTTGCTACAATTGAAGGCTGCTTATTTAAATTCAGGGTATTTTCGCGCCAAAACAAAGGTAAAACATTAGGTGAAGTGAGGGCACGTTCAATGGCAAATTTGAACACAATCGTCACAAAAGTTGTAAATTTCGCGAAGCTTAAAATGCCATTTCGACACGCGAACATGTAAAACTATGAGATCGAATACAAACAACTATCAGAGCATCTTTTTTGAAATAATATTTAGCCGATCGCAAATTGAAACGCCAACTCACCTGCTTTAGTTGGGAAGGTTACAATTTCGCGAGAAAACTTCTGCAAGGCATGTTTACAAGACGTGCCACTCTCAACGCATTTTCTCGGCCGCTAATGGACAGAAATTCCTCAAATTTCCCCAGAATATAGCGAAAAGCGCCCTTGTTATGCCCCACAACAAAAAACGTATCGATCGATGCAATAAATAGTTTAAAATCCGCCATATATTCCTCCAAACAAAATCGTCCGCTCCCACGGCGGCCATTTCGTTTGGAAGCAGCTTACAGCCTCCTACCGTCATGCTTAGCGGTCCGAAATCTATAATGCGAGTTGTCCATTATGGGCGCCCTGAGCAAATGGTGAAGTTGATGTATTTCAGGAAATATGGTATCTTTATGGCACCCCCTCCCTCCCCCCGTCGCCACTTTAAATGGGCACAACCTGGGGCCCTATGCCAAAGCTGGGTGCCCTTTAGCACAAATTAAGTACGCCACTGGTTATAACAGTACATTATTGCTGATGACAATGATTATGATCGTCATGCTATTTTTGATAACTATTTCGTTGATTCATTAGATTATAAGATTTCTAAGTTTTTGAAAATAAATGTTTTGTAGTCCAAATAAAAGAGATTTACATGTACCAGTTGACATCGCGCACGCCAAATGTCCATAGGTATCCATGGCAACAGCTGATACAGTGTCATGTGTCTCTTTTCCTAGTGGTTTACTCCCATAGTAATACTTTACATAACCCAGATAATCCTCGTAACTAACTTTCACTTTCTCTCTGGCCAGTTCGCTGATCAATTCGCCCGGATCACACTTTGGAAATCCCTTTCTTTGAGCAAATTGCAGAGCTCCATCTCCACTTAAGGCACAGTGAGATGATTCGTACATGATTATTTTGGAGAGCGAAACAGGGTTTTTAAAATGACGTCCAGAGATCACTGCACCTAAAGATTTAAGTAAAGTCAGGCTGTATGACATGGATCAGCCAGAAAGATGTTACTTACGAAGAATAAATGGCAGCATGTCCAAACTAGAAGGCACTCCGAGTTTGCATACCTCCGTCAGCGAATTAAATTATGTATCATGCGTAAATTATGCAATGGGCTATTGCTACAAACTATTAATAATTATTATAATAATAATAACAGGCTTTATTTCACACTGATAACTTCATGGCCCTCGCCAAATTTCATAATCAATTTGTTTGAAATGATCTGTGGCATATTTCATTCCGAGAGCGATATAGAAAATCTATAATATGGTTGTGAAATATAGTGAACCTCTCTTCCATATGGGAGAAACTTCATTTTTACAGTTCTATAATGAAGTATTTTCTCGTGAGCAGAAAACGCAGTGACAGCAGAATATAACTGGGGCTACGAAAAATGGTTATCAGCGTATAAATTACAAGCGTAATTCTACCATATCTTAACGTGTGTCCTTCCATAATCATTGCATCACATTCCACTTCACCATCGTTGTTCAATAACGACCCATAACCTGCATTAAAATATTCATTGTTCTCCAAGTCACGTACTGCTGCTTCTACAGCTTCAACTGCCGTGCCGCCGTTCTGTTAAAGAATAGGTTTAACCCATTAAGTTGCATTTTCACTCTGTCTAACACCAGACGATTTTACTCCAGGGAAGAACGTTGGCGCTCAATACATTAATATCGGTTGTTTTTGATGTTACTCTGAGTGTATATCCGCACCGTGTAAGCTTGAAAAATATGCCTGGCCACGGTGGGAACCCAATGCTCTGCCAACTGAGCTACGCGGTCAGGTTGGTTCGAGTATGTGATATTTCGGAACTAGTTCCTTCGATATCAATGGAATCTATTAATCATGATATTTTCTGTGTTGGTGTTGTGTACTCAGGTGAATATGATTGTTTGTGATGTTACTCTGAGTGTATATCCACACCGGGTAAGCTTGAAAAATATGCCTGGCCACGATGGGAATCGAAACTACGACCTTTGGAATACTAGCCCAATGCTCTGTCAACTGAGCTACGCGGTCAGGTGGGTTCGAGTTGATGATATTTCGGAACTGAGTCTAGTTCCTTCGATATCAACTCGAACCGACCTGACCGCGTAGCCCAGTTGGCAAAGCATGGACTAGTATTCCAAAGGTCCTAGGTTCGATTCCCACCGTGGCCAGGCATATTTTTCAAGCTTGCCCGGTGTGGATATACACTCACATATTTACAGGAGTACACAACACCAACACAGAAAATATCAACATTAATATCGGGTTTTTAAGAATTGAATTGAAAGAGTTTATGCTCGTAAAATTAAAGTAAGTCGTTAGGGGTAAAAGGTAAATCACATGCTTAATTTAACGAACACTTACCATCAATATGTCATATCCTTTTCTAGCAGATTCCTTTGTTGCTCTCTTATACTCCCATTTATTATCAGGTGGCATGGATCTATACGCACCGCCTTGAACAATAATTCTTGGACTGATATTTCCTTTTAAAAAAGTCAGAGATTGCTCTTGTTATACAATGTTGCACTTCTCTCACAAACATGTTTTCATATCAAACTATCAAACTGGTCAGTCGTCAACGTTTATACATTTTCACTTTTATCTGTTCCTAAAACATGCCATTAGATTTGTTGTTTGAAAACGTTGATAAACTTTGTGCAGCTTTACTAATAGTACGCGTCTCATTTAGTGAAGCTTGATAAAATTTTGAAATGTAATTAACTTTTTGTCACAATGTAAACATGTGGACACTGCCGAAGAGAGATTAAATGCTCACTTTAAAACTGTCGATGGTTTATCTTTGAAAATACTTTTGGTAAATAGTTCATCATATTTATTAAAAAACCCTGCAGATCGGTAGGGTAGGAGGTTGGCAGGTAGTAAAGTACAACAATTTTCAGCCTCAGGGCGTAAATCAGCAGGTGGTATATACAATCACGGCTTTAGCCTGATAATTTTTTGGCCTCCATGTACTAAGTAATGGGGTAACAGCAATATTTATAACAGTATTTTTCTGATATACAGTACACACTTTATAATATGAACATAGTCATAGATAATTCCATAAACCACGGAATAAACAACGGCATAAACACACAGTCTGATATGCATATGCATTCATACGTATTCACACTACACGACGATAACGATACGATAAATTGTGAACACGCGATAATTGGCAAAAAAATTGTGTTAGTGTCCACACCACAACGAAAATGATAAAATTATCGTTGAACGATAACGATAATATTTTAAAATCGCTCACCTGGGCGATTTTTTTTTCAGTCGGCCGATAACGATAAATTTTTGACCAATCAGCGCGTGTATACAAGTTATCGTATATCGTTGTCGTTGTGTAGTGTTACCTGGGCTTAACATAGTCTTAGAGTTTGATTCAGTATTATTATATTTCACAAAATACTTCATTACAGTAAAGTAATTTCATTACAGTATAGCTAATGTCACAATTAAAGCCATTTATCAAATTTATCATGCGGACTTCAATCTCTAAATGTCCTAAATGTGATGCAAATAACATACACGCACAGACGAGTCTTTGACTTATCTTTGAGTAGGCTATTGTCGGATTATTTTACCGTAGGTTTGATAACAGGGAGGTATACTTCGACATATTTCTTGAGCATCAAGTTTCAACAGATTCTGGTTTTTCGTATCTCTGAGGATGGTTCTGAAGTTTCAGCAGTCCGAGTAGCATTGTTTACAAGAAACATAGTTTGCGATATTTCAGAAATCAAAAGATCTTTATATTTCGTTACACATCTCAGTATTAAATAAATCCTTTAGGATAGACATCAACAGCTAAATAACAGCCACATCGGTCGGTACCGGTGTAGAAATATATTTTCTTGTAACGATTACGACGTGTTAATTTCTTATCGGCATAATTGATAATTTGTCTATTGAAATTCAACCATTGGCAGTGTCTTCAAGCGACGACATTAATACTTGTTTTGAAATGCACACTAAACTGATTATCATCTTAATATGCTTATTATGGCAATTCGTGGAATGCCCTGTAACAAGAAATGCTTCAGAACTATTTGGAGAAATGAGGGAATGCATATTCCCAAATAGCAGAGAAGGAAAGATACTTCAAGATATAGAAGATATATTTGATTTCACTTGCCTGATACAAGAACCCACACGAATTACACCCACCACAAGTACTCTACTTGATGTTATCCTTACAAATAAGGCCGATATGTTTGACCATTCTGGAGTAATTGATTTAGGACTCAGTGATCACTGATTTATGGGTTCCTTAAACCAGAAGTGAAACGATATCTTATGAAAATAATTTCATTTAGAAGGACAGAAAAGATGAATGAGTTGGAAATGAAGAAAGATATGGAGGAAGCTAAGCGTGCACTTAATTCTGATAATACACTACCAGTTGATGAGCAATGTAAACGGTGGAACACTGAGGTAAATAACGTGCTTGATAAACATATGCCTCTTAAAAGCATGAGGGTAAGAGCAAAAGACGTACCATATATTACTGCTGAATGGAAACAAGCAATTAGGAAGAAACGTAAATTTGCCAAGAGACATAAGAAATTGCAAACTGAGGAAAGTTTGGCAGAATTGAGGAAGTGGAGAAATGCAGCTACACGAATTAGAAGGAGGGCAATCAGGAAATACTGGAGAGAGAAAGCAGAAGATCTTAAAACCAATCCCAGAAACTTTTTCAATGCATTTGCCCCTTTCATTAGAAATAAAGGAAAAGAGAACACGACTATATCCTTGCAAGTCGATGACAAAATCGAGCATGACCAACGTGAAGTTGCGCAAGTATTGGCAAACTATTTTTCCACTATCGCGGATAAAATAGGAGACATACATATTGATTCTTGAAACCTCAGCATTAAGAACCATAGTAGTGTTAAGAAAATCCATCAAAAATGGTCACAAAATTCGTTTAGTTTCAGAGAAATCACACAGACAGAGGTTTTGACAGCATTGCAGCAACTAAACCCCAACAAGGCTACTGGTCATGACTTCCTACCTCCCAAGGCGCTGAGAATTACTGCAGAGGAGATATCTGGCTCGCTCACTACCATCTACAATCAGGTACTTGCACACGGAGTTTGGCCTGCGGATTGGAAATGGGGAGAATGGATTCCAATACATAAAAAAGATGATCACTTATCGAAGGAAAACTACAGACCGGTTACTATATTGATCGCTGTTGATAAAGTGTTCGAACAGCTTCTGTGCAAGCAACTATGTGAATTAACAGATAAGATTTTTGATGATTTTATGTCCGCGTATAGGAAATCGTATAGTTGCGAGACCACTCTAATTCGTCTGGTGGAGGACTGGAAACATGCACTCGATCATAATAAAGCCGTAGGAGTATTATCATCAGATATGAGTAAAGCTTTTGATTCCATGTATCCACCATTGCTGCTCTCCAAACTTCAAGCATATGGTATGTCAAATAGTTCCTTGGCAATCCTAGAATCATACTTTAAGGACCGTAAAAACAGGGTAAGACTTAGCAATAATGTTAGCAGCGATTGGACCACTGTTACTCGTGGTTGCCCACAGGGTTCCTCTTTGGGACCAGTTTTGTGGAATATATATCAAAACGATCTATTCTATGAGAATATTAGCTCACAACTCTCAATGTATGCAGATGATCACTAACTCTATTCTTTAAATCAAACAATCGCAGAGGCATCAATGGTGCTGGAAATGGATGGAAGAATTACGGGGAATGGTATAAGATAAACCATTTGGAAGCCAACCTTAGTAAATACCAGATTATGATGATGACCAAAGGTAATGGCAATATTACAGACGTGAATATCGATAACAATACAATACGTCAGACGGAACAGATGAAGCTTCTTGGAGTAACTTTGGATAAAGATCTAAACTTCTCAGAACATGTGTCTTCTATTTGTAAGACAACCAGCAAGAGAATTGGAGTATTGATGAGGCTTCGGAAGCTGATACCAACCACAGCAAAACTACAAATATATAAAGCAGCTATTATGCTCTACTTCAATTACTGTAGTCTTGTCTGGCATTTTTGTAAGGGAAGTGATAAGAATAAACTAGAGCGAACTAATGAAAGAGGGCTAGGAGCAGTTTTTTTGCGACTGGGGTTCCTCTTACGCAGAGCTATTAACGAAGGCTAATATGACCACATTATATAATATTCGGTTGCAAAATATAGCAATTTTTATGTATAAAATTAAACATAAACTGTTACCAAATAATATTCTAGATTTATTTGAAAGTACTCAGTCAACTTATAATCTTAGGAACTCTGACTTTCGTCGCCCTAGATTTAATGGGGTCAAATATGGCAGACATTCCTTACGATACTTCGGTCCATATTTATGGGACAAACTTTTACCAGAATTAAGAACTCTACCTTCTATTCAAAGCTTTAAGAACGATATCAGGAAAGCAGATTTGGCCGACTTAGTTGACACCAATTCTTGTAAGAATTGTGCCATATGTAGCACTTAGCACTATAATATTTAAATATGACACCAATTCTTGTAAGAATTGTGCCATATGTAGCACTTAGCACTATAATATTTAAATAATTAGATTATGCATGATACGAATATGTAAATAGATAAATTAGCTAGACGTAATCGCTTCATATTATTGTAATTAGGATAATTTTAAGTGTCCCCGATTAGTGAAAGTTGATCTTTGGCTATAAGACATGACACTTTAATAAAGTTATCAATCAATCAATCAATGAAGGTATTCACACATTTTGTTTTCAATGCTCATTTTGACCAGGTAAATATTATTAGAGCGGCAGCAACGTTTTTTGCCAGTGAGCATACTGTATAAATTGATATTTAATGTTAAGACCATATAAATTGAAGTGTAAAACTAGTTAATATATTTCTTGTAAATATGCAAATAATATCAATGATCAATGTTCATGACTTGCTACTCCCATCGAGGTCCGCATTTATATATAGGTTATCATATAAGGGATGAGGTGATATCAGTTTTATCGCTCGAGGGATGATATCACAATTGTCACGAGCGAGCGCAGCGAGCGAGGGACAATTGTGATATCGTCCTGAGAGCGATAAAGCTGATATCACCAAATCCCGAGTACGATAACCTATTTATTATATACTTGTACCTTTATCAGGGTTTGACACCCAAAAGTAAAGTACAGTTTTGATATAGGATCATTTTAGAATTCAAAAAAATTGATCATTTACTGAACAAATATGATTTTAGAAAATAAATAGACCATTCATATAAATAATATACAATTTAAGTCTTTCGTTTTGTATTATCGTTCTTGTTTCCTTCGATAAAACTGTCGACATCAACCAACACGAACCTCGAGTCGGCCATCTTTGTTTTGACAAGGCGCGAAATTTAACACGAACCTCGAGTCGGCCATCTTTGTTTTGACAAGGCGCGAAATTTAGCGGGACAAAAAACAATATCCGGGACAAAAAACGATATCCCGGGACAAAAAACGATATCCGGGACAAAAAACGATATCCGGGACAAAAAAGATGTCCGGGACGTTGTTATATCGTAGATATCGTTTTTATGTCCCGCTGCTTCCTACCTGATAAAGGTACAAGTATGTGAAAAAGATGTCCGGGACGATATCGTTTTTATGTCCCGCTGCTTCCTACCTGATAAAGGTACAAGTATGTGATAAAATACAATTCACCCTATAAAAATCTTATTCCCATTTTTATACACTGTAACCTTGCCTCTGCCATCTGAGACCTTGTAATTCAATGGTTATATACTAGAGTGATCTGTCTGCATGGTAATTAGAACGTTGTCTGTTTCGATTCCCGTCAAGGCTGAGCTTGATATGGATGTACAACTCGTACAAACACAAGAATCATAATGAAAATTATGTAAAATTAAAGTGTAAAGAAGGCATTTCAAGACTTATTTTTATGAAATTTGACACAAAGAACAGGAAGTTACAAGTTACATATTTTGAGCAACCGATTTAGTTACTTTTACATTAGGGATTTAATAACACCAGATACTGTACCAATTGAAAATGGATGGATATATTCTGTAAATTTAAGCCCATCTGTTCTGCATCTCTGCCACGCCAAATGTTAATACAAATCATACTTAACTAGAAATATATGCATGCAAGCACCTCTGCCTTGCTAACCATGCACCAGTATATATTTTCGTTTTTTTTTCTGTTCGTACCATGCAGTTTCGCCCTTAATAACATACATGAAAAAAATTCTCAATTCTGATTGGCTAAGAGCAGTGCAATTTTTTCGAAATACAGTGCCAAAAAATGAAATATAGTGCAAAAAATGAAATACAGTGCAAAAAATGAAATACAGTGCCAAAAAATGAAATACAGTGCCAAAAAATGAAATACAGTGCAAAAAATGAAATACAGTGCAAAATGAGAAAGTATTGGGGGCAGCAATCTGTCCCTCCCCTCCTCCTGTTCGCCGGGCATTTTTTAAGGATTTTCCCGTAGGGGCATTTTTGAAAAGAGATCTTTCTGTGAGATAATATATTACAGGGAGATAGCAATGGCTGAAGGCCACGTGTGTGACCAACATACCATGCACGCATGGATGGGGGGAGGGTCTGGGGGTGTACTCCCCCCGAAATTTTTTGAAATTTGAAGCACGGAAATGCCATTTCCTGCAATCCTTAGCAACCAAATTTGCTCCAAAATGTATGCTAACTATACTTGTATTTGAAATAAAAGAAGGAAAAAATGCACAAAAAGTAAAAAAGAATATTAACCAAAATTTATCATTACTTATTAGAGGAGGATACCAATGGTTACTTGTGTGGGGGTGTACTCCCCCAGAAAATTTTTGAAATTTGAAACACGGAAATGCCATTTTCTGCATTCTGAGCATCCAAATTTGCTCTAAAATTTATGCTAACTATACTTGTATTTGAAATAAAAGAAGGAAAAAATGCACAAAAAGTAAAAAAGAATATTAACCGTAATTTATCATTATACTTATTATAGAAGGGGATACAAATGGCCGAAGGCCACGTGTGTGGGGGCATAATCTCCAGAAAATTTTTCAAATTTGAAACCTGGAAATGCTCTTTCCTGCATTCTGAGCATCCAAAAAAATAAAAATTATTAACAATAATTTATCATTACTTAGTGATAGAAAACCGTAACAATTTAAATCGATTGTGTTAAACAAGGACAAAGGATAAAGCCTAAAACTTACTTTCCGTTTATTTATTTGTTATTCTTCGCTGTTTTGTTGGAGTATAAATATAGGAAAAAGGGACTTTTCCTGGGGGGGAAATGTGATTTCGTGGGGGGGGGGGACTGGCGGTTTGTTAAAAAGGCCCTGCCTGTTCGATGATGTTGTATACAGCTAGTGCCAATTTTTAATAGGCCATTTTCAAAATACGACCGAATACCCTCAAATACCGTAATAGCCTGAGAATGGGGCTTCGTACTAAGTTGTAATGTTTTTATAGCAAATTAGCACTAATTGGTGTTACTGTTCTTGGAAATTACAGCGTAGTTTGCAAATTTTGTTCGTTCGTCGATATCACCCACCCTATAAAGTATAACATGGGACATACCAGTGCGTGTGGTATTTGCTACACATTGGAGTCGTTAATACTGATATTTCGACACAACCGTTACTGGTTTGGAACGAGGCTTTGAGTGTTCCTGAAATAACCCGATCTCTTGTCTCGAGAAGTTTAACAGAACTTTTACTAGGACTGCCCCTGCGGGCAGTCCCGTGACATTGGCGATTTCTTGTGACTGCCCGCAGGCTAGACATTTGCCTGACTAGCAAGCTGGTAATATTCAGCAAGCTTTCTCCCAGTACCGCAGGCTTGGATTCTCAGCGAACTTGTGGTGAAAAATTGAAAGTTTTGCATTTTGCACAGAACTGTCCACTTTCTGTCCGCTTTATGTCCGCTGACAATACGAGCCCGCACGAGTGGGGGGAATTTTGCTAAATTTGACCAACGTGTAGCTCAACAGTTTCAATGCTGGTTATGTATATGAACAATTACTTCATTCTGATTGGCTAAGAGCAGTGTAATTTTATCAAAGTACAATGCCAAGTTCAGTTCAGTGCAAAAAAAGAAATACGTGGCTAGCGCCAATAATAGTATAGAAAAGACAAAACTTGAATTAAGTTACGCCATTCAAATTAGTGAATAAATATTTTTTATTTCGCATTCATTTGGTTTCATGCATGCAAGTTACCATGAATTTGCTTCTGCCTATTTTTTATGTATATTTTTAACTATTGATAAGTACGTATTAGCATGGTTTCTCGTGTATTTGGGGTTTTTTAGAGACTTCAAATTGGACTCGTGCAATTTCGCACTCAAAAAGCATACTATATTACCTACTATATACAAACTAATAAATACACCGTTGCTATGAGATAATATTGTTGATATCGCAAGAGTATATTTCAAATTTATTCATATAATACTATTTGTTGGGATCTTGGACATGTCCGTCTAATGAAGATTTATTTCTGACATATGTAGGGATGAATTTGTGATAATTTGATTCCATTCCATTTTACTATAGCTTTGTTGCCTCATGAGAGACGAGAAGTTGTTACGTTGGATTGCTGTGATATTTCAACAGCCGGAGAACCTGGAGAAATTGGGCGTGTTTGCCCACGTGTGACTGAACTTGACCTCACAAGCAACCATATCGAAGACTGGAATGATGTATGTTGCATGTTGCAGTTTCTTTACATGTATTAATTTTAGAACTTTGTTTTCTCCCTACAAAGTATCATAGTATACCGAAAAGGCACTATATCTGATGCAACTTGCTATACCTTTATGGCTCGGCCATAAAAGGTGGTCACAAGTATAGGCTGAAACATGACAGTAAATTGCTCAGTCTACCACTGATCAGTTGAGGTGCCTGCTGGCTTTCATGTCAGTTATGTTTTTGGAGTTTTTGCTGCGTATTTTGCAGAAATACTTTTGAAAACTTTGCGGTGAGTAGGTATATTTGAAACAAACGCCCTAAAGAGGCTACAGTTTGTTTCACTTTGTTTTTGTTTAAAATAATTTGTGGTATTCGAACATGTTTTTTTGCACAATTTTCGTACAGTACTTTCAACTATACCTGCATGTAAACATCGTACATTAAAATGATTTATGTACTTATGCAATTATATATATATTATGTACAGATATTATCTGTTACCAAAAACTTAACAATGCAATGCCTTAAAGGCTATTTACAACAATATTTTGATTTATTTTGTACTCCTATTGTCCACAATATTGACTAATACATTAAATGTTAAAATAACTTTACAGGGGAAAGGAGGATGAAATTTATATTGTTTCTTGTTTTTTTTTTTATTTAAACTGTACACAAGAAAATACCATTAATGGTAAATATTCTAAACCTCATGGTTTTTACCAATATACAATATGCAAAATCAATAATACCCAACAATGGTAAGAGTTAGTTTTTCATTCAAAAACCCAGTACTGCCATCACCATGGTACACAATTAAGCATTATTTTATTGCTGTAGGTACTGACGATTTTAAGCCAATTGAAGTATCTGCGCTTTCTAAGTCTCTGTGGAAATCCTCTCGATGATTCAACTTACTCCTCGGACTTGGTTTCGAACATATTCCAATCAGGAGGCTTTGCGTCATTAACGAAATTAGTGTTAAACAATACAAATGTTCCTTTGTGCACAGTGCAACGTCTTTTAAAATACTTTCCAAGGTAGGTTTTCAGGAGTTCTCAAGTTAGTGTATACAGAATAGGCTATACTGCTAGACTGCACTCAGGCAATTACTGACATAAAAATCTCAGCTCAATTATTACTCCAATATGTATATATATATACCTTTTTGCTTGTACATGTGCTAAATATGATACTCTGTATCTTTTTTACAGTCTGGAGGAATTACACCTTAGTCTCAACAACTATCCACGTGTTCCTGAATACAAAGATCCGTGCACAACCGTTAAGCGGTTACACTTTAATGGCAATAGCATCAAACATTGGGAAGATGTGGAGAGAATAGGGAAAATATTTTCAAATCTCGAAACATTGATTATCATGGAAAACCCGCTGTTAAATGTTGAAAGAAGGAGCAAAGACGAAAGTTTTCTTTCCTTGAAATGCCTTTACCTAACAAAGACAAAGTTAACCTCTTGGGAACACATTGAAGATTTAAGGAAATTCCTGAGCTTGAATGAAGTGAAACTAATTGGTATCTCTTTACTAGCTAGCTACGAGAAAAACGACGCACGTAGGCTACTTGTTGCTAGGTTACCGAATATAGGATGTTTAAATGGCACACCGGTTACCAGTACAGAGCGCGAAGATGCTGAACGACATTTTATTCGCAAATATCAGACCTCTAACCAGCCGCCTGCCAGATATCATGAGCTTGTTGCAATTCACGGTGAGCTCGACCCACTTGCTGAAGTAAATATGGATTCAAGGGCTGACTACGTTGATATTTTAATGCATATTACAGGGCGCGCTCCTCGCCTTCAAAGTGTATATCTTGAAAAAACTACCTGGCAATTCAGAAAAGATATCGCCGATATGTTACAGGTGCATGTTAGCAAGATCTCTCTTAATTATCAAGATAAGGGTTCTATGCAATGGAGTGAGAGAATGATATATAAAAATAGGCCTTTGTATCGTTATGGAATTAAAGACGGCGATGCAATATTTGTAGTTGTACATGATAGCGAGAACTTCTAATCTGATAAAATATTAAAATTTAGTACGCTATTTATATGACGCCCTGCCAGTTGATATATGATTTAGGCTCCTTGTTCTGAAAATAGTATTGCCTAGCAGAAGGCGGAGTCATCCAAAAATGTACCTGTTTTTTCGTCGGGGAGGGCATTATTCGATATGCATGATTTCACAAGGATTAGGTTGTGCATGGCCTAGAGTATAAGCTATCGAAGGGAAAATGGCTGTGAAACTCATCAGAATAACAATATAACTCATTATCTACAGTATGTTAGTCAACGTTAACTTTATTCTGCATAAACACGATCCTTCGCCGTCACGTGTGTATTGTATCTTTGCCAAATCCACCAATAGCAATTTCCAACTTACCCTATTATTAATTCGGCAAAAATACAATACACACGTGACGGTGAAGGACCAGATTAATGAATAAATGTTGACTATAACATACGAGTTATGTTGTTATTCTAATGAGTTTCACAGCCATCTTCCCTTCAATAGGCTATATGCCTAGCGTTAGGGTGAGGGGGGCAGATTTACGTTTAGGGACGGGCCATTACAAAAGTGAAGGGAGGGAAGGTGAATGAACAGAAAAAAGCAATGCATGCAATAACTCTTTATTAATTTAGATTATTAAAAATCTTTAAATAAAGAGAAAATCATATATAGTTATTCATCAAATTGAAGTTTATATTACGCATACGAACATACCTGTCCTATATATTTGGGAAATTGATAATTTTGTAAATTAAAAGTGGTAATTGCAGAACGTTTCGTTCAACAATATGTAAAAAGAATTAATAAAATGATCGTGACCACTTTGAATACATTGGAAGTGGTCATTGTTAATTAATACGGGGCCAATCTCCCGTTGTAGGCTGTCAAAATAAAGATTATCCCGACGTTGCTCTAGAGATTGAAGTGAATCAGAAGGTACCCAAGAATTTTCAGACTTCTAGTCTGGATACTCTCCGGCTCGTCTGTTAGGTATTGTGGCAGATCACCCCACATCGAGGCTGCGTCACCAGAACCGGTCTTATTTTGGTTTCATAGCATGTTAAACCCACTTTAGTCGACAGATTTGCTCGACGTCACTTCCGAATGTAAAATAAGCGTTTGTTTGCTTTCTTTGTAGTTTGTCCAATGTGGGTGTTCAATTTAAGGCTATTATTAATCCAAAGATAATACGTATACATCTATGATTCGGAATATTGACCGCATGACGCAATACGATACAGGTTTCGAGTGCAATTTTGAAAACGTATACACGAATGAGTTTTTCCGGTAAAGACGCAAGGGAACATGCATGCAATGATTTTCTCGTTTATTATGCAGCCAAAGGCGTCAAGTTACAATTGCGTTGCCGTGCAGAACATGCTACATGTGCAATTTCTTCTCTCGCGCCGATAAGGCTGTTACGGAGTTATAGAATGTAATATATTTTGGGCCCTTCATCGTTTATTTCATTTTAACCAGTCATTTTAATTCTTCATCATTTTCAAGGTACTTTCAAGCGATGCATTAGAAACAACCTCGTCCCCAGGGCCTTTCCTCTGGGCGAGGGGAGAATAGACCCTGGTAGACGCTGGTCATGTGATCTGCTAAAATCTAGCAGATTTTAATTAGCAATCCAAGATGAGGTTAATAAATATTTGATATTTGGATAATTTTTATAGTTTATATTTATAATTTGCTTTTTGTATGATTATTGTAAAGGAATCCAAGATAGTTAATTAGAAATCTGCTAGATTTTAGCAGATCTTGTTACCAGCGTCTACCTGGGTCCTGGGAATGTTCAATGTTCAATATTTATTCATTTAATATAGGTTGATATTTACATAAATTAACACACCCGCAAATAGCATAAGCTAGCTAATCTGGGCGGGTGTTGTTATAGGTGAGATATTAATAACATATAAATGAAGTACAAAAAGATATTTTTGGGTTTTTTTTTATAAAGATGGGTAAAAACTGTTTCCAAATATTGATATAAAGTTGTCATGCCTTGGATAACTAACTGAAGTCGGTCGTATAAATGTTCGT
Source organism: Paramuricea clavata (assembly GCA_902702795.2). Taxonomy (NCBI): domain Eukaryota; kingdom Metazoa; phylum Cnidaria; class Anthozoa; order Malacalcyonacea; family Plexauridae; genus Paramuricea; species Paramuricea clavata. The sequence goes on along the minus strand of CACRXK020000374.1, from coordinate 50,099 downwards.
ATATTCACTTTAATTATTTTTGAATTTTGGTAATCCTATAATTTATTTCACAAATATCAACATAAAAATCCGCCTCGACAAGAACTTGCAAGATAATTCGATGAATACTTTTCTTAAATAATATTAAAGATTGTTTACGTAAGTTGTCAGGAATATTATTCCATATTTTCGTACCAACACGGGAAAAAGAATCCCTCTGACAGTTTAGTCTCGAATATTGATAATAAAAGTTTTCAGCTTTTGATGCTCTAGTGTTATAAGAATGGATTGAGCTTATCCTCTTAAACAAGTTGGTTATATTAGGAGGAGTTAAATTGTTATTGATATGGGAACGAGGTTGCATTAAAATTGGGGAGAAAATTTCGTGTCATGTGCACTTTAAAACAATTGAACTTTATTTTAAAGAGCCATAACATTTGGTTGTACTATGGGATCAGTCCTTAATTACAGCCCACAAGTCCGCCTTACCTGTAATGAATGACCGGTCTTTAAGCTAATTTCAATGAATGTGGGTGTCAAAATATACCTCTAGATTGAATTTTCAATGGCAGCTAACGATTACCTGACATTGTAAATCTTCCAACATGCACAGCTATTGCATTTTTTGGGACACCTTATATTTGTATTGTGACCAATGTCTTCGGCTATAAACATACCCTTTTTATTTCAGATAGATAAATAGATTCTAGGCTACATAATGTAAACAGTTAGATTCTTGGGGCACCACGTTCGCGATAGAACTAATAGTAGATGTTTTTTCTATAGATCGATGAAGTATTCGAACGCAAATTTACGTACGTTTCTAGACCTAACCAGGTGCTGTTGCAAAAGAATACAATTATAGGCCTTCTGCATGGCAGGAACCAAACCTGCATGCATGCCCCCAAGATAGTTAGCTCAAAAACTCTATATTTACACATATAGTGATACCTTCTATTGGCATCATTCTATTATATGTGGCTATATGCATGGATCTGAGCTCAATGCCCAGCAACTGAACTCTGTAGCTTGAGTTGGAAAGAACACTGCACCGGAATCACAGGGCCGCACGTGGGGCTTGTAGTTGCATTTTTCTCAACTACTCTTGGTCAAGTCTAAAATGTATATAAATTTGCGTTCGAATATTCCATGCATCTACCAAATCCCAACAACTAAATAATATATACAGTACATCTATAATACTATATATACATACTGATATGAATCGTGAAAATCTACAAAACTATTAAATGCAGTATCCTTGTACGGTGTTAGTAACATTCCACACCTGCATCTTCATAATGGTAACAATTATGTTTATTCCATTCAAGGTGAGGGCAATCCCAAATATGGGACTCCTTACCAGAGCAATTAACATCATCCAGCAATATGGGACCACTTCCTTCGCCATAGTGAGCAGAGCTCTCTACCTTTTTCGCTCCAGTGAAACCCAGTTGACGGCATGTTACGTTACCGTTTGCAATGTGCCATGTATCATCACAGACCGTACCCCAGCCAAAGTTTGGATGACAGATTTCAACTCTTCCACTCCAATTGTTACTTGAACCATTTAATCTGATTTTTAGTTGAGAGGCGTCTGTAAATGAAAACAAAACACAAGGCCAAATGTCCAGCACTCAGCAGATTTATGAAAATGAAAGCATATGCGAAACGTTGTAGAAATGAATTTTCTCTTATTTTCTGGTAAGACGTATAGACGAACAAAAATATAAAATAAAGTAGGGTCATGACCTTCTTGAAGAGATACAAGGGTTAAACATGCAACATGGTGTAGTTTAGTGTTAGTTACACAGAAGCGTGTTAGTTACACACATGGAGCATGTTTGGGAGGGGAGCGCAGGTAGAGAACTGGCTTGCGAGGTTGGCAAGAGTTCTGTCCGCGTTTTTGACGGTATATTTCCTGAAGCATGCCTGATCAATGCAGCGTGTTTTTCTCTTTGTCCTTACTCTTTTTTATCAGTTATATTGCAGTTTGACTACATATAGGCTATTAGCTATAACATGTTGTTAGATACAGTATGCATAGTAAAGGTACGCAAAGCAAAACTGATGAATCACCTTAATACACATATTTTTAGACCTGAGAAGCAAAACTGATGAATCACCTTAATACAAACATTTTTAGACCTGAAGGCCCTATATACTAGAAATCCAATTTTGGGCAATTTGATAGGGTACAATGTTCTGATCACTGAGCTGTACAGTGTTCTGATCACTGGTCGGATTGCCAGGTAATAGGTATTCTTATTTATTTAGAAGATTTCATGGTTTCACATTGGTCAACTGCGAACTGTGAAAACCTCGTATCAACTCAATAGCTGATCATGAATTTTTCATATCGGCATTATGACCTCATATGCTCTGGAAATACGAATGCGAAATGTTGCAACACGACCAAAACAATATGGTGCCACCTTTAGTTTAATGGAAGTGCATTTTAAAATATAATGAAGAAATATCAACGAAAGCGGGCATCTTAATTAACGTACTTATGAAAGAAAAAGGAAAAGACTTTCTGCAAAATAGGAAAAAGAAAAATTGGTCATTATTTCGACGAACTGAACCCACAGATACCGATGGGTTTTTATCTTTTTAAATAATAATAAAAAACAATTCTTCATATTATTCTCAACATCATTCAATAATTGTTGAATATACATTTCGTGCAGCCAGTGCAGGTCTGTGGATAAGCACATTCCTGTCATTTGAAAAAGGTTATACCGAGGTAATTTGTGCCTGAACATTGTCATTGCGTAGTCAGCAGGTCAAATGTCATTTAATATATATATTTTAAAAACTCATTAATTAGGAAAATACAAAAGAAATGAATGTTTAATCAATGTTTGTAAATCAGATAAAGATTTGTCCTCATTTACATAAACTTCAGCTTTGATTTTCTCGACTTTGACAATGTTTATTTTTAAAATTACTTCGCCAATGAACTCGTAAGATGGGTCGTTTTTTTAATTAAGCACGTTAATTCGGCTCGAGTTTATATATCAGATAAAGATCGGCTGCTAGTACATATCATTTTACACTACCGTACGAAGCAATTTTGTATTGGGGGGCTTATTAGTCAGGGGCGATTATTAGGTCATTATTTCCCTCTCAAACTTTACAGATTATCGCTAGTTGACAAGTTATTGGAGGGGACTGTAGCCCCCCCCTCCCTCCCCGGTGTCTACGGCCCTGTTTTGTACATTATATTATTGTGTATTTCACTTACGAGTACAATCTTGGTTTTCATTTGCTTTCCCGACTTGCTCTGCATCACTTTCACGGGTCAGCTAGGAAGAGATTATAGATAAGTCATACTATTATAATAGTCTTACGGTCATTTTTTTAAAACTTGTGGGATGCACTAGGGTAAAAATTTTGAATTACTCATAGAGCAATTTGTTGAATTGTTATGTCGATGCTGTAATGCAGCTATACTATATGAATTTAGTCCTTTCGAGTTTCGGTTTGGGAAAGTGTATAAAAAAGTAGACAATTTTGAAACGGCTCTAAATTTCACAAATCCGTTCATTTCATGACATTTTTTTTAAATATAGATTGTTTGGGTACTTATAATGTAGAATGAACAAAAAAAGTTTCGTAAGCAAGGATAAATTTTCCAGAGCAGGGGTGTCTTTTTCAGCAGCACTAAAAATAGCTTGCGCGCGAAATTTAAATTAAAAGTTTAAAACGCATTTTGAGTTTATCGATGGTCCAAATGGTCCAATCAGAAAATTTACTCAATTTTAAGTCCTTTAAATAGCTGCTGAAACTTTCATTTTTGGCATGCATTTACCTAATTTGCATTCCGAGGAATTCCTCTGAACGATTCCTCAACAATTTGACAAGTTCCTTAAAAAGTTCCCAACTTCCAGTTTCATTGACCAATCAGATTTTATATTTTATTTTTGAGCAATCTGATTGGTTAAAAAAGGAAGTTAGGAACTTTTTAAGGAACTTATCAAATTGTTGAGGAATTGTTCAGAGGAATTCCTCGAAGTTAGGAAATGAATTGATCAACATTTTTTGCGCAAGCTATTTTTAATGCTGCTGAAAAGACCCTCCGCCCCCCGCCTACTCTGGAAAAATTTTCTTTACGAAAATGTTTTGTTTATTCTGCATTATAAGTACCTAAGCAATCTATGTTTATCAAAAATGTCATGAAATGAACGGATTTGTGAAATCTGTTTCAAAATTGTCTACTTTTTTAAACACCATGCAGTGACTACTATAAATACTAAATGCGTGCTCAGCTGCCTATACTATTATTATATGCAAGGTTGAAATATATTTACCTTTCTCTACGCGACACTGCCATGCATTAGCTTACCAAAATTATTTTTAAAATTTGAAAGGTGAAAAACATATTAGTTTTGAAAATATTTTGGTAACGCTCGACGGTTATATAGAAACACGCTTCTTGACCAATCAGCTCTCCCGTACTATAAATATTGTAGCTATATATTATAATAATTTTTTTTTACTCACAGTTTCAAGATCTTGATAAAATGTCCACTCTCCATTTCTTTCAACTTTTCTTTCTGGAGCTTTATTGCTGAGTTGACAATTTACAACGTATTTATTTGATTTAGTTCGATAGTTGTAACCCGAGCATGTTGATTTTTGAAGACACCTCAAGGAACATTCAACTTGAAAATGAACAGCGTGACTGGATATAATATCATCTGGCGGCAATGTATCGCCTGTTAAGGTTTTATCAGAAAACGTATTGACTTTATTAAAATCATAAAATCTCAAGAACGTGCTTGTGTTCTCATGTCCAAATATATATCCTTGATCAGGCGTCCCAGGAAATTTTCATGTCGAAATTATTTCTGCTTTTAATAAATATAAAGTCAAAAATTATGCTAGATTATTATGAACCTGCATAACGGCATTATTATCTAGTGTTGACTGTTACAAATTTGCATGTCAAAAGACGAATGTCGCTTTGCAAAGGCGTCCGATTTCGTTCGGTGCCATGAAGTGTACTACTTTCGCGACAACATATTACCAATTCTTAATTAACCATGGTGACCGAGACGTGCTGCAAAGACGTGAAGCTCAAGCCTCAAAAGCACAGCTGGTTGTAATTTAAGGTGTCTCGATATATTAATACTTACGAAATCCTCCATTATTCAGGCAGATAGAGGATCAAAAATGAATGAATACTCACCGTATCGGGGGAAAATTCCATTTTGCCTTAAGGTAATTCCGCAGTAATTGTTCCCGAACTGAGAATGTGCTGAAACTTCCCAGGCATGGAGTTTATGATATACTTAAAGTAAAATCACACAAAAAAGTCGGGGTCACCGAACTCGTTAAGAAGATATGACAATCACAATATACCAACTTTACCCCAATATGGCGCCATCCTGACGCTCATTACGAGTAACAGCAAAATCACAACAGCCCGATATTTATTGACGTTTTTAGCGCGGATTTTGCTTTAGTAAACCTATCTTGTAATTATTTTTGAAAAAATATTGTGTTTTGAGCAAAATGAAACTACTAACGTGTATGATTGTGATCCACAAGTGTCTTTTCCACATTTCTTTACATATCTTTCTTTGAGAACATGCATTGATAAAGGATTTTTTGTGATAATGGCGGGCGTGCTTAGATTTGCTCTGTTAATATCTGTTCTGTTGATCGTTGTTAAAAGCTGCTGCAGTGTTAAAACAAGTATAGCACTAAAGAGTTTAACATCTTACTTGAACTGGACAACGGAATCGCATTGTAGAAACATTTATAACAGAAGAATTAAACCTAATATCGAAATCGTATACTCGTGGACAGTATTGAATCGCTCGAAGGCAACAAGAACTTGTCGAAGAAAAACGGGAAAATATATCGGAGGTAATCTACTATATTATCCTAATTCTGTTAAAACTACGCGATTATTTACACTCCAACTATGTGGAGATGTCGAACTAAACCCGGCCCTGTAACGAAACATCCATGCAAGCTAGGACCTCAGTCCCGTAGAACAATTTATGGAAAACAATCGCCTTAACAATACATCATATATTCTACACTTAAATTCCAGAAGCTTGTTACCAGTTATAGATCAGGTTCGTATTCTGTTTGATGAAAGCAAACCTCTGATAATAGCCATTTCTGAAACTTGACTTAATAGTACTGTTGCCGACCTTGAAGTCGACATCAATGGATATAAAATCGAACGTTCGGACAGAGCGTCTAGAGAAGGTGGAGTTGCTATATACTTTCGAGACGGTTGTAAATTTAAAAGAAGAGCTGACTTAGAAGACCCGAATATCGAAGCTATATGTGTTGAACTTAAAATTGGCAAAGTGTGTCATATATTAGCATGCGTTTATAGAGCTCCGAATTCTGATTACACTAATTTGTTCGAATACCTAGACGATCTAGTTCGAATAGCTACGGCAAAGGGTTTCGAAATAATCCTTATTGGCGACCTTAATTGTGATGTCAGTAATCCGGTTCTTCCGCAGACAATAGCTCTGGAAGAGTTTATTATTTCAAACCAACTTAAACAATTAATTACCGAACCTACAAGACAAACGATTTTTTCAAAGACCCTAATTGATGTTTTAATTACCTCCTGTCATGACACGTTTACATACAGCGGAATAGTTGAAATTGCAAACAAAGGGAGAAGGGAAAACATCGTTTTTTTTCATACCGTCGAGTCGATGAAAATTGCTCTCAACCTTTTGTTCAGGCTATTAATCAAATCCCCTGGAGCCTAATAGACATTGCGGACGATCCAACTAGCAAATTGTCAATTTGGGAAGAATTATTCATGCTTGTAATGAATAATTTTTTTCCACTTAAAAGGAAAAGAATTAGGAAAGATACATATCCGTGGATTAATCGTCAAATACTTGTCTTAATGCGAAAACGTGATCGGGCGAAGAAAAAATCATTTAAGAGTAAATTAGAAGACGATCAGTATATTATTTATAAACGTTTAAGGAATGAAGTCACTAGTGCTATTCGAAAAGCTCGGATACATTATTTCAAAGAGAAATTAGTTAAAACTGCTGGAAACCCTAGTGCTGTTTGGAACCTTATGAAAATAGTACTACCCTCAAAGCGCAAGGAGAAAGAAATTGAAAAACTAATTATAGACGAGAACGAAATTAGGGATACCAAAGAGATTGCTAACTGTCTTAATTCGCATTTCACAACAGCTGCATCTCATTTAATGTTTATGAATTACAGCGAAGAAGAAAGTTCGACTCTAAATACGCCAGAAGTCCCCCCAATAGAAACGATACTATACAACCTGCGACGGAGATGCCTCACTTTGAATTTCATAGTATTCCTGAGAACGATGTAAATTTAATGTTAAAGAACTTAAAACCAAATAAAGCTGCAGGGAGCAGATATGATAGCTCCAAAGATACTTAAAATTGCTGCTGACAGTTTATCACCTAGTATAACATCCCTGATTAACTGTTCTTTAATAAGTGGGTCCTTTCCAGACCAATGAAAAATCGCGAAAGTTATCCCGAGTTTCAAAGGCCAGAAATCATACGAACGCGATAATTATAGGCCAATTTCCCTATTACCATGTCTGTCCAAAATCTTTGAATCTGTAGCAAACTTACAAATGAATGAGCACCTTACTGCTTTAAATGGCACAAATGAATCTCCTCAATTTACATATACTAGAAATAGCTCGACTACAATTGCACTGATCAGAGTTACCTATTCTTGGAAGTTGGCAATCGATCAGAAAAAATACACTGTAACCGTGTTCCTAGACCTGAGAAAGGCCTTCGACATTAACCACGACATCCTCTTAAATAAGATCAAAGATCTCGGTTTTGGTATTAGGGCCACTCGATAGTTTAAATCCTATCAAACGGACAGACAACAATACGTTTATTGTAACGGAATGGAGTCGGAAACCAGAAAGATCACCAGTGGCGTACCCCAGGGCTCTGTCTTGGGACCGTCGTTATTCAGTGTATACTACAACTCGATCGCGGACTGCTTCGTTCATTCTGAAACTATACATTATACGCTGATGATTCTGAAGCGCATTGCTCCCACTTTTCTGTACATGGTGCTGAAACAGCAATGAACAATGATCTTCAAAACATTGAACAGTGGTTGAAGGCGAATAGAATGATTGCGAATATTAAAAAGACCAAAACAATGTTAATCGGTTCGCGCCCTGCTCTTAGAAAGGCTGAAGCTGAAAATATACAGATACATCTTTTTAACAACAAAATAGAAGAAGTAACCACGTTCGATTATCTGGGTGTTCGAATGACTGATACCCTATCATGGAAACCTCATGTTGATCGGTTATGCCAAAGATCTTATCCCAAATTGAAATTACTAAATCGTGTTTCAAGCTTTTTACCTACAGCTGTTCTTCTTAGAATTTACAAACAAACAATCCTGCCTATTATCGACTATGGTTAAATCATATGGCAGGATTGCGAGTCTGTTCTCTCCAATCAAGTTGAAAAAATCCAAAATAAAGCTATGAGAACAGTCTTGTGTGCTAATAGAACCTGCACGCAAGAAATGCGAAATCGTCTTGATCTCTTAACTCTACACAGTAGACGACGATTTCTAAGGAATATTCTAGTTTTTAAAATTGTGAAAAATATGGACATTCCTAAGTATCCTAACAATTATCTGGTCTTAAGAAGCTCATTAAGAGAAAAATCCCTCCGTGATCAAACTTTGATAGATATACCTAGAATAAACACCTCACTAGAGCAAACTATGTTTAAAGTCGCTGCAGCACGTGATTGGAACTTGCTACCGAAATGTATCAGAGATATTAAAGTTCTCGGCAGCTTTAAAAACAATGCTTTTAAACATTTTTTAGAATTAGACAATTCTACATATAGGTGTAGTTTGTAATCTTTACTGATTATTGTAATATTGTATATAAACGTATATATATGTAAGTATTCCATAACTGTAAATACTGTTCACCCGGGTAAGACCAGCTTTAATTAGCTGAATGGGTCTCACAGTTTAAATAAAGATTATTATTATTATTATTATAAGATCCAGAAATGACTTTTCCTTTAATTTCGGATATGAAATGTAAATGCATTAAAGAAATAAATTATCAGTTAAAAAAACGGGAGTCACGAATCTTTTTAGGGAATTGTGGCATTAAAACGTGAAATACAAGTAAACTGAATATACTACAACCCTACAGTAGCTACACTTTTGTATGCTTTTTTTGAAAACATTGATTTTAACGTAATTCTTTGCACCAAAGATGTAACCAAAGATGTTTTGAAGTAACATAAAATTGTCATAAAATGATTTTTTTTTAAATGGTACGTATAATGGATGAAATTATAAGTTATAAGATGTGCGCAATAAAAGTGCGCAATGCAAAACTGCTTAATTAAAATAATTAAGGCTGGCAAGTACATTACTGTATGTCGGCGGCGGCTCCTGCATGTCAATACGTTTTTCTTGCATTTTAGTATTAACCATTTTACTAGTAGAAAATTATACATGCATGCAGAAACCCTCGCCTTACTGACAAAACATTATGTTTTCTGAATATGAAGAATTGAAAGTAGTTGTCATGGTAACACAATAATTTTAAGAATACTTTTAAAATTGAAAACCCCCCCAAAATATCACTTTTAATAACAAAATTATCAATTTCCCAAACATATATACGCTAGGTATGTTATTATACGTAATATAATCTTCAATGGACCTTTCCCCTTATAACTAAAATTTTGATCTAGACAAAAATTTGCGAAATGTTGTAAAATGCGGATAATATAGCCTTGCGAAGTTTGCCGTTTTTCAGTTATTTTGTATTACGCATGGGAAATTGACAGCCCAATCGGGTGTTGGGGTATCAATCTATATCTGCCTGACTATACACAAAATGTGTAAAGGCAAAGCAATATGCTATACGAAGAAGCTATAGGCTCCCTGGGAGAAATTTCGACCGTGCAGCGAGCGCTTTATCCAAATGAACTACAGAGTCCAGGTGTCGAGCGGGTTCGATTCCAACCAGAGAACCTATAGTTGTTCCTGGTTAGATCTATATTGGCAGTTAACCTCGAAAGGAACTTTTTCTCTTAATCTAAAATTTTAATAGCTTATGCTGAATTTATAAATAAATAAATAAATGATAATGTAAAACATTTAAACTCGAATTTTCCATCTACAAAAAACCTTCCATGCACAATTAGGTCTCTGGCTCTATCATTTATAAATATTCCTTATAAATATTTGTTTACATAATGGCTTACAAATGGGGAAAAAGGAATAAAATGCATCCCTTTTCGGCAATTCCATGCAGCTGCCGATGTACTGAAGTAAAAAATGACACTGTTTTGAATTAATATATTACACTTACCCTGACTTTTTAGTTTCTTGAAGTATATTTGACGTTTCGGAGACGATTCTGTCCGCTTGCATTGGCTAACAGCGAAGAAACAAGCAAGTAATTTTAACAACAAAACGTTTACGATCATGGTATTCATCCTGACACCTCGAATGGCGACTCAATTATGATTGATTATAAGTGAAATTTGCAGTTAAATAAGGAAGTTAAGTTGAACAACATGGCAGGTGGCTCCCACGCAAGTACATAATTCAGAAAGGCTTGTACAAAGATTGTCATGTTTGTTATGAGAAATAGCACATTCTGCTATTTCACAAACTGAAGACAACACAGGACAATTAAAATAAATAAACATATATTGAGTATGGACGTTCTCTGGTTAGAAGAAATTATTTTTACAAGCTTTCGACTGTCAGTCTACCGTCTTCAACGGGTAGATTATACAAACGACAAACGACACAAAGTTAGTAGGTACTGCACAAACCCTCTTACACTGTTACACAGAGCAACAAGACTACCCAATACTGATGAAGGGAAACAACAAGAACGTAAGCGCGTATCCATGAGACCTTACTATTAAATGGATATACCCCCAGAAATTCTTACAAGAAGTCGAAAAGAAACGAGTTATGATGCAGGAAAAGTACGTCCACCTGAGGAACTAGTTAAGGAATTTTTCAACCTCGTAGAGCCACAGACCAGCTACCGTTATGCCGTACTTCCCGACCCTATATTAAAGGCCTGACAGGACCACTTGAACAAATCTTGAAACTCCATGACATCCGAGTAGCAACGAAACTTCTCCGCACACAACAGCAAGTCAGCAACTATTCCCTTCGCCCAAAGACAGACCACCATCAGAAAACCAGATTAAAGTCGTTTACAAAATCAACTGTAGCGACTGCTCATGGAGCTACATTGGCGAAACCGGCAGAGCATTTAACACAAGGCGAACGAACACATAAAAAAATGTTGAACTTGACAATAGTGGTTCAAATATTGCTAACTGTTATTTGCTTCTCACTTTCATTAACTTTTGATAGTTTTATTTTTTATAGTATAATTCGCATAATATAAACTCATAACATGCATATACTCTATCTCTAAAATCCCGTGTTCTACACCTATTTTCGCGCCCTTTTCCTTCGTTCCCAGTTTTCCCTGTCCGAGCAAATATAACTAAAATTTTAATGTCAACAGTAAATGTCCAACATCTCCTCTTCTCTGAAAGTTTTTTCTTTATAAATATACCGTATATATAGCGCGTTCCCTTATGTGTCTATACCTAGCCTGTCAGGTTTTTTAACTAACCGTCCACTACGGGACATGCTTGTAGAACTTGTTTCGGTACTTGTTTCATTGCGTTCTAAGTGTGCTGGTTGAGGGTTTTCTTGGGGCAGATCATTGTCAGTAGGTACAGAAACGTTCTCTTCCGCTTCGGACATGTCTGACATCTCTTCATCTGCGTTGTCACTACCGAATTCTGCAGGTAACCTTGATCGTCGGATGAATTTTCTGTTTCTAGTATAGGTATACCCTTTGCATTGGACTTCATATGATCTTATCCCGGCTTTGCGTATGACTATCCCTCTCTTCCGTTTCTTTTCGCCGATTCGGGTTGGCTGTAGTCTCACCACTTCTCCTTTCCGCAACGGGCTGAGCTCTTTTGCGCCATGATCGTGGTATTTCTTTTGGAGCTATTGTCTTTGTTGAATGGGTTTGTTTGCTTGCGAATTTATCTTCGGTTGGAGCAACTTCTCCGAGACGGGCAAGGGAGTCTTTGTACGGCGGTTAAACAGTCGTTGTGCGGGGCTTGTTTCATGGGTTGTTTGGGGGGTGTTTCGGTGGGCAAGAAGGGCAAGATAAATGTCATCGTTTGATGATTTGCATGTTCGAATTATTCGTTTGGCTTGCTTGACGGCAGATTCGGCTTTGCCGTTGGATTGGTGGTGATAGGGACTGGTCGTTATATGCTCAAATTGGTACTTCATAGAGAAGTCTCGAAAGTCATCACTGATGAATTGTGGGCCGTTGTCTGTCACGAGAGTATTTGGAATACCGAACCTGGCGAAATGGGGCTTTAGTTTCTTTATGACTGCCAGTGATGTCAATTTTTCAAGCCGGTCAACTTCGAAGAAGTTCGAGTAGTAGTCCACTGTTACTAAATACGATTTCTTTTCAAATTCAAAGATATCACAACCGATTTTTGCCCATGCTCTCTTTGGTATTTAATGCGGGATGAGAGGTTCTTTCGGCTGCTTGGAATTGAATGTGTCACAGGTGATGCAATGTGAGATGTGGTCTTTCAATTCTTGATTCAGGTGTGGCCAGTAGACGGTTTCTCTGGCTCGCCGACTTGTCTATGCGATCTCTTGGTGTGCTGCATGCAATTCATTCAGCACTTGCTTTCGTAGTGATTTTGGGATAACGACGCGCTCTCCCCTAAACACGAGGCCCTCTTGTGTTGTTAGTTCATCTCGTAGATGGAAGTACGGGGTGATTGTTGGAGATAGATCTTTGGAGCTTCCGGGCCATCCTGACTGGATGAATGATTTGACTTGCTGTAGGTCTTGATCTTTCGTTGTGTGGTCTTGGAATATGGTTGTTGTTACACAATTTAGTATTTCTTTGATTTCTTCCAAACTGTCCACTTGGTCGAGATCGCTGTCGACGCTGCGTGCTTCGTCGGTGGAGTTGTTTAAATGGTGACGACTGAGTGTGTCAGCTAGCAGCATCTCTGACGCTTTCTTATAAACGACGGTTGGGTCATATTGGTGTAATCTCATCATCATCTTTTGAAGACGTCTAGGTGCTGCTGACAGAGGTTTCTGATGAATGACTTCGAGCGGCTTGTGGTCTGATTCTACTGGGACAAGTCGGCCATATGTATACTGGTGAAAACGCTCGGTTCCATAAGCTATAGCTAACAGTTCCTTTTCTATCTGAGCGTATTGTTTCTCCTCGTGCGTCAATGCTCGGCTGGCAAATGCGACAGGCTTTCCCTCTTGAATGAGTGCGGCCCCCCAGGCCGTGGTCGCTAGCGTCACACTGTATTATCAGGGGTTTGGTCGACTCGTAGTACTTGAGGACTGGCGGTTCTGTGATCAATTTCTTTATTTGGGTGAAAGCGGCGTCATGCGATTTGTCCCAATCGAAAGGCTGATTCTTTTTGTGAGTTGTCGTAGTGGTTCAGATACTTGTGAGAGGTGGGGAAGGAACTTGGCAAGATAATTAACTGTTCCGAGGATTCTTCTGACTCCAGCCACGTCTGTGGGTTGCTTCATTTCTAGTATGGCTTGTACTTTAGCAGGATCCGCTTGGACACCGTCAGAGGTAAGAATGTGGCCAATGTATGGCATTGAGGTCTTCTTCAACTCAATCTTGTTTGGGTTAAGCTTGATATGTTTAGCTCTGCAGCGGTCGAATAGTTCCTTGAGCTTTCTGTCATGGTCGGCTACAGCTTCCTGCATCGTCTCTCCATTTCCTATTACTAAAATGTCATCAGCAACAGTCCGTTCACCATCCAAGTCATCAATTGCCTGGTCTAGTCGTTGCTGGAAAATCTCTCCTGCAGGGGAGATCCCGAAAGGCATCCGTTGCCATTTAAATCGTCCAAACGGAGTGTTGAACGTCGTTAAAAGAGACGACTCTTCGTCTAATTCTACTTGCTAATATCCGTTGCTACAGTTGACTTTGGTAAAGACTTTTGCATTGGACAGTTCTGGAAGTACGTCGTCAATTGTCGGTATTGGATGGTGGCATCGTTTCAGCGCTTTATTGAGTGGTCTGGGATCGAGGCATAATCTAATTTTGCCATTGGGTTTTGGTGCAACAACAATTGCGCTGACCCAGTCTGTTGGATAGTCTACTCGTTCTATGACCTCAAGCTTGACAAGTTCGTCCAAATATTCTCGGAACGGTTGCTTCAGCGACTATGGGATTTTTCTTGGCGGGAGTTGGACACGCGACATTTCAGGATCAACTTCAAGATGCAGTGCCAAGACCTTGAAAAACATCTTGGTATATGTCTTTGACGTTTTGCATTGTCAGTCCCATTTGATCAGGCCGAGTCAGGTCTTCATTAATTTGATCGACATGAATTGGGCTCCCAATTTGAATCAAATTCATTGGTTGGCAGCCAAGAAGGTTACTTTTTGCATTCTGGTCATCAACAACAGTGAATGGTACTTTGAACTTTTGCTTTGTAATTGGATCTTGTACTTGTATTTTGCACTTCCCAAGGGGTGTGAGTGATGAGTTGTTGTACATCTTTAGAACATGTGCCGTAGGTTTGATGCGCCGTTCATATTTAGTGCCTTTTAATTCACTCTTTTTTAGGACATTGCAGGTTGCCCCTGTATCGATTTGAAATTTGGTTGTGTTCCTCCCTTTTATTTTCGGTTGGTGTATTGTATTGATGGTATCATTCTCGGTGGCGTCTAGTTCGACAGTCTTACTGCGTGAAGTGGCTTTTGGCGGGAATTTCTGCATACAAACTTTGGCGAAGTGATTTTCGCGACCACAATTCCGGCAGCGGCTTCCAAATGCAGGACATAATTCCTTTTTTCGTTGGTGCATTGTTCCACAATATTTGCATTTAATTTTGTTGTCACGCCCCCCGTCACGCCTATCAAGTCCGACACGCCTGTCATCGCGTCTTCCGGTTCATGTGCTTCCGGTTCCTGTGCTTCCGGTTTCGGTTTTGTTGTTTACAAGGGCGTTGATTTCGCCCTCACATTCAGGGCTCTCACAATCAAATTTAAGAATTCCTTAGATTTGCCTAAAAAATTCTCAAAATTTCGTCAGATTTCCGTAAAATTCCCTAGACAAACATAACATAGTAACATGAAGTATTTCCTTAACAATACCTAATTCACGTGGAAAATACACTTCAAAAATTAATAATTTATACAAAAAATATTAAGAATAATGATGTGTTTAATGTTTTAAACATGAGCGGTTTCAATCTCACGTTTTTCGAAGAAAACGAAGACGCGGAAGAAGAGTCCGGATCAGCCTGAAAAGAGTCAAAAGACAGCAAAAAAGGTATATGCACAGCAATTCAGACATCAGTGGTTAGAGGATCCAGAATTTAAGGATTGGTTGGTACGCCCGCGTCCTGGGGAAAATGCTTGCTCCTGCAAATTGTGCAACAAGTCAGTATCGTGTCGGAAGACTGCTCTTCGACGACACACTCAATCTGCACAACACAAAAGGGCACTTTCAGAGATAGCGGCTGGACAAAGACAAGGCAACCTTGTTGAATGCTTACAACGTCAAAACGAAATCACCACCTATAAAGAAACAACAGAGGCTCGAATGTGCTCCTTCCTTGCACAGCATAACCTGCCATTGAGTTTGATAAATAATTTGATGAGTTTGTTCAAGTCAGTTGCACCTAAAAATGGGAAAGAAGTCGAGATCCTCAAAGGGATCCATTTGTCATCCACACGGTGCACCATCATGATAGTCATGAATCAGCTGAATGTTTGTCACTTATCATTTTCAACACAAGTTGAACCAAATGTGCACAAAACCAGGCAAAAACAATTGAAACATAAGTTCCATGTACTTCCATCTAGCTAGCCTGCTCGCAGGCCGTTGTCAGGCAGAGACTGCATGGGAGGAACGGCCTGCGACCTTTTAGGCCGTATTCCCTGACCGCTTTTCGTTCAGTTTTGTTGCCCCCCTTCGGGCACTACTTTAAATTCACACGAATCTATACATTTTTATACGCTGAGTACGAATTCACTTGTTGTC
Source organism: Paramuricea clavata (assembly GCA_902702795.2). NCBI lineage: Eukaryota > Metazoa > Cnidaria > Anthozoa > Malacalcyonacea > Plexauridae > Paramuricea > Paramuricea clavata. The sequence continues at coordinate 34,000 of CACRXK020000374.1, read as the reverse complement.
ACTCGCACAAACCTGCAGTTTTTTTGTATTTTACGATCAAACATCAACATATTTTATTAAAATTTCCGCCATTTTGTTCAGGAAACTTCATGTTATATACAATTATTGTACCAGTTCAAGTCTCTTAGCAGGGGGGTTGCACGCGGTATTACGCATTTTTATCATTCTTCTGAGGAAAATATACGTACAGAAATAAAAATATAGATATTTTTTCACAATATTAAAATGCAAAAGGTAATAATACATGTTTGTATATAATCAGGAACTAATCTACTATTCTTATTGCGCCAACTTTTGGGTTTTTGGCCTGACCTTGATGTGAAATTGCAAAGACTGTCACTATATGGTCTATATCCACAAAGACTCACTTGACTTGTCCTTGGTAAAGTTGTTTATTTTATTTATTACTGAAATTATGTCCATAATTTTAGCCTTACAATGTGAATAGGCAATTTTTCTTTCAAATTTTTGTTAACAATGAATAAGGAGCACAATATACTTGTTGTTTAATTAATAAATGTTAGACCTATTTGTTGTTTAGTATAAAATGTTAGACCTATAGTCACCTAGGTAATTTATTAACACAAATAGACCATTGCCCATTAGTAGCAGTTGACTTCAATCAAATTAGCTCATCCATTTAGTAAATCTGCACATAATGAGTTCCATCACAGTTAATAGAATAGATGGTTTGGCTGAAACTCTCAAACTCATTATTTATGTTAGTCAACGTTTATTCATAAATCTGGTCCTTCATCGTCATGTGTGTATTGTATTCTTGCCAAATCCACCATCTTGTATTCTTGCAATTTTCAATTTACCCTATTGTTCGAGTTACGGATAGGTAACTTTCCTAAGACATTGCTATTGGTTAGTTGGGCAAAAATACAGAGACCAGTTTTATGAATAAACCAGTGGTGTAACTTAACTTTTTTGACCATTTGCTTTCAGGGCAAGTTAATTGGACATGAAAATTAGTTGCCCTGAATAAAATTCATTTGCCAGGGGGTATAAATCAAGGGGGCAACATGTCGACTCATTCTCTATGTGGCTATGTTATACTGCCTTAGATCTAGCTTTGGCCCACAAAAAACAAAATTTGAATCAAGTACATGCGCCATAAAAAAATTATCCGATAATGAAAGCCAAGCTTTTTGTGGCAAGAGGCAACTTGCCCAATCGGGCAAGATAAAATGCTTACTTGCCCGTCATGATATTCACTTGCCCCGGCCAAGTGTTAAGTTACACCTCTGTAAACGTTGACTAACATACCTGTAGATAATCAGGTATATATATTGTTATTCTAATGAGTTTCCAAACCATCTATTCTATTAACTATGGTATGTTCCATTTTCTTGTATTATAATAAAATTTTTGCTATCATGACATTGAGCTTTGTAAAAAAAACTTTTGGAAGATGTCTTTCACTCTAAGACAGACTGACAGCTTACTTTTGGTCTGTTTATATGGCGTTAACCCAGCCTAGATTAGCCATATTTTTTTAATCACTTTATTGTTATTAAAGTATTTACATTAGCAAATGGTGGCCATACAGGACATAGCCCCAATTGATTACAGCTACAATAGCTTAATTGCTTGGTGTTTCAATTTATGTGACACTGTTGAGGCAAGCATATGCATGGGCTTGCTGGAACAAAGGTACTAAGCAAAAAATTATATTCACACAAGCAAATCTCAAAGTCATGCCACGTAGAGACATGAATTGGTCGAGCCATTTGAATTGGTTGAGCCATAATGAGGTTTAACAACATATTGTCATGATACATCCTCACCTTAATAAGCTCTAATCCTATTTGAGCTGCCACTCATTACCAAGCACTTGGAGGAGGGATACTTTATTAATTTATATTTGGCCAGGCAGGCACTAGAAATTTAATTAAAGTAATCTGGGATCACTATACCTACCAATATGCATTAGTTACACAAACCTTCTTTCCAGTTGGGCTAGCCTAGCTGCCTGGCCAAGACTCTTTTTTTCCATGCCTTAGATCTTGGATAACAGCTGGGCATTAAATAATACTCTATTCACATCAATCTATTGATGTAAATAACATTTCTTCATTTCCTTAGGGGGTACCCAAGCCAGCCGGATACCCGAGCTAGCTCGCTTTGCCAAGATCTAACGTCGCTATGTAATTTAAACTAATATTCATCTTGCATTTATATGGAACTGGGCTGGCCTGTCAAGGCAAGATCTTGAGAAGTAAAAAATATTATATTATACTATTTATAACAGTGATCTGTTTTGGCAAACCAGCCCGCCTCAAAAGTCTCTTACTCTCTTGTAAACATGGGATGAAATCAACTCGGGTTACTGTACCTGGGCTGGCTCGCCTAGGAGATTAGAAAGTTTCAAAGTTAAAATTTATTTTGAAATCTCTCTGAGGGATAAAACCTTCAAAACTTTATTGTTGACAAAAATTTCAGGTAGACAATACCCAGGAAAATTGCCTATTCATATTGCAAGGCTAAAATTATGTACATAATTTCAATAATAAATAAAATAAACAACTTTACCAAGGACAAGTGAGTCTTTATGGATGACAAGAACAGTAGATTAGTTCCTGATTATTTACAAACATGTATTATTACCTTTCGCACTTTAATATTGTGGAAACATATCTATATTTTTATTTATTTCTGTATATTTTCCTCAGAAGAATGATAAAAATGCGTAATACCGCGTGCAACCCCCCTGCTAAGAGACTTGAACTAGTACAATAACTGTATATAACATGAAGTTTCCTGAACAAAATGGCGGAAATGTTAATAAAAAATGTTGATGTTTGATCGTAAAATACAAAAAAACTACAGGTTTGTGCGAGTGACAACAAGTGAATTCGAACTCAGCGTATAAAAATCTATAGATTTATGTAAATTTAAAGTAGTGCCCGAAGGGGGGCAACAAAAATCGTTTTCTAAGCGACTTTTGGGGCCAGGGAATACGGCCGAGCCCCTATTTTCCTGACGATATGTTTGATACCTACAAACGCCGAAAAGTTTTTTCTTTTCATTTAGCTAAGCCCCTATTTTCCTGACGATATGTTTGATACCTACAAACGCCGAAAAGTTTTTTCTTTTCATTTAGCTAGCTATATTTGAAATAAAACATTGTGAGCCCCTATTTTCCTGACGATATGTTTGATACCTACAAACGCCGAAAAGTTTTTTCTTTTCATTTAGCTAGCTATATTTGAAATTGAGGCCACGGGCTATTTTTGAGAAAATACAGTTCAAAGTCAAGCTATTTTTACATATTTTCATTTCGCGAGCTTGTATTTTGAACTTAGTTATTTTGAAGTTACATTAAGAAACATAGGATGGAAAATTTGAGGCATATAAAGTTAATTTCAACTTACATTTCATTCTCATATCACGTCTTTCTTCGTTTATTACGGTTTTAATCAAGCCACAACTCGACGTATACGGTATTTACTCCCATGTTCACGTCGCCATATTCACTTCCTCCAATCGCTCGATTATAAAAAAAATCATCGGAAAACAAGGAATTCATGATCGAATTTTAAAAGAACAACCGTTAATTTGTAAAGCGTTGAATGGAAAGCAAAAAATCGCCAGCTAACTTTCTGCTTTCTGCTTGCTAACTTTCTGCTTTGTTTTGAATGTAAATGCAATAAGCTTTGTTTCTGCCCGCGATTTTTTGGTCAGCGACGACAAATTTCCCACCTGTTGTGTCACGAAGTATGGATACCATCAGAGCTAGCGAGAAAAAGCAATAATTATCATTATTATACATTTAATATGTATTCTCGTTTCTAATTGGTCAGAAAGCACCGGCTAATTTTCAGTATTCGGCATTTATTACGTATTTTCCGCCGATGACGTCATCAGCGTCCAATAATTGTTTTTTTGGATCGAACTTGCATCCAAAAAAACAATTATTGGACTCTCTCGTGCCCAAACCCTTGCGCGGCCAAAAGCTTGAACGTATAAGCGCGCGAAAAAAACAAACAAACAATGGCCTACAGCAGATTTGCTTCGCTGAATGAAAGTGAACTCTCCAAATTATTGGCAGATAAGGATAGTGAAAGCACGAAAAAAGCCACAAAGGGGTAAATAGAAGTAGAAATAGAATATTTAGCTGACCTTTGACTTTGTGCAAGGTGTTTGATATTCAAATTGTACTTTTCCTACCTCATGAACAGGAATCGTTTTATATGTTTCTCATGTCTTTAAATGTATAATAAAACAATTATTGGATTCGGCTTTCGCATGATATCAAGAATTATTCAGACCTCGGTCTATGTTATCCGCCTCAGCTTCGCTTCGGCAGATAACATTGACCTCGGTCTGAATAATTCTTGATATCATGCTCAGCCTCATCCAATAATTGCTTATTAGTACGATTTATCTATAGTGGCCGTGCGTCTTGTTTATATGCTAAAGTTTTCTACAACGTATCCCATGCATTCTCCTCTGTTCGTCAATAAAACACAACCTCCTTTGGACACTTAAAGGCTAGGCTCTTTAAATAGGCTACCTGCATGCATCGACGACATGAAGGATGTAATATGTCGGCTCGATCAACATTAGTTGAAGCGTTTTGTAGTCTATGTAAATTATCGAGTGCAAATATTTTACATTGTTTTGTTTACTTTTACGGGAACTGAAATACAAATTGTTTTAATCATATTTTCGTTGATTTTGGCCATTTTTGTTTTGTTGTGCAGGTGTATTAGAATTATTATGATTGTTAAATATTTAATTAAATTGATCTTTTGCGCATGAACAACGATCAATTAACGATGTTTTCTAGGTTGTAGTTGTTCCAAATGTAGCTGTACAGAACAAGGTACCTGGTGTACAAGGATTATTGTCGTTCAGGAAGGATGTAAGCCGACTTTACCTAAGATCAGGTTCTTCTTGGCGTAGAGTCGCTGATGAAAGCGAGGTAAACTGTTAGACAATAGGAAATCTATTATGTCTCCCTGGATCAAAACCTTATGAAGCGTTTCCTCTCAAGCCCTATTAGTAAATATTCCTTCAAAAAGAATAATTTTATATAGTCTGACAAGGTCTTTAATTACAACGTACGATTGTGCAGTTTTTAATAAGAATGAAGTTCCTGCATTCTGTGCACTTTCTGCATGACATGACCCTCCCCCCGACTTTCAAAGGGATGCATGCCCAACATAATTCTTTGTTCCTTCTCCGAGTTTCACGCAGTACTTTGTGAACACAATTTTGAGTAAAGTATATAGAATCAGATACAGATACAGATATTGCACAGCACACTCCCTATCAGGATTTTCAGTGACTGGTACATTAGAACCGGAACTGGCGTGAAGCAAGCCGAGGTAGACTGTGAGCTTACAAATGGCGCTTTAAGCAGTCGCTATTAGTCCATATCTCATTAATGATCTGCCCCCTGACCAATGTGTTTAACCCACCCTGTCAACTTACCCGGCAAAAACCAACGACTTTCGGCAGAGCGTTGACTTTTACTCTTTTCACACGAGGACCGGGTTCGAGTCACATTGAGGAGTTCTCACTGAGATTTGAACCTGCGACCTTAGAGGTGAAAGGCAAAGTGCGCTAACCACTTCGCCAACGAATATACCGATCATAGAAGTATTTTAACTATACTCTCGGCACTCGGTAAATCGACAATGTCGCTTCGTAAATCTGGTCGGGGAAGGAGCTTTCGTAAGTGAAATTAAAACTGAATGAAGATGTTGGAATAAGCTTACTCCATGATTTATCTATCAATATAACAAGGTGACCTTATTAATTTTGGACTTCGTCTTTTGAAGGCTTGCATAATTTCGTCCTTAAAATGCTATAATTATGTAACGAAATTTCGCACTATTTTTTATGACTACATTTTATTTGTAAAACATTCAAAGTAACTAATAAGATACTAATTCGGCAAACTATCTTAGCTTGTTTCTTTCTTGACTATTCTGAACAATGTTTGACATCACGTCAAATTGCATAATAGCTTTCTGAAAAAACGTTTATAAATCCTATAGAAAACTGATTCAAATTTGTCGGCACAAAACATGTATTTGTAGTATGTTGGCATAAAACATACGCATGGTTTTATAATTTCGATGGACGATGCTCCAAGATCTTGCGCATCAAAAATTGTTAAATATCTAATATAATAAGGTAAAATAGTTTGGCGAAGTATTTTATTTGCTCACTTTGAATTTTCTTTACATTCCGTTCGTATAGAATGTAGTACGCGATGCCTTTGTACTTTGTAACCATGATGCCTTAGTGATCCCATAATCATTCTTACATCCACTGTTGGGAACGAACCCAACCGAATGTCGTTTATATATAAAATAATAATCACCACGTCATTACACTTTATTTACTTTCAAATTTAGTTTATTCTAAGCAGTACATCATGACAAATATCTTGTACATATCAAATACCCATGCATCATTCTGTCCTCGATTCTGTCCGTATTTCGAATAATATTGGTCGTAAACAAAGGTTTGCTACATAGAATTACAAATAACGTTCATTAACAACAAGTTCAAGTGGTTCAAAGTCAAAATGAAAGAAATACTTACATCTTATGGCGATTTTAAAGCAGATTACGTTTGTATATCTATCACGAATATCAATAGTTTTCCAAAAAGCCTCGCTCGCGAAGACTGGCCCTAAATTAATTATGCTAATGTCAACAAACGGCGCGAAATAATTAGATTAATTATAGTAGCGTCCGTAACATCCCGGCCCCCCAATGAGCGTATCACGTTAGCTCATTTATCACCTTTATTCGTCAGCCTCCAGGAAGCACAACTTCTGAATTGGACGTTTCAAAACATTGTTTTTCGGTTTCACTTCGGCGACTCTGACAAGACCATCCTTTCCAGGAAACACTTTCGTCACTCTACCAAGTAGCCAATGTCCTCGTTGAAGATTCTCGTCTACTAGGAGTACAAGATCGCCAACTGCTAAATTTCGTTGTGGTGTAAGCCATTTCTGTCTTTGTTGTAAGGTTGGTAGATACTCATGTAACCACCGTTTCCAAAAATGATCGCTCAAAATTTGTGATTGTCTCCAACTCGTTCTGCTATACAAATCAGCATCGTCAAATTTTCCAGGAGGTAGAGTAATAGCTGGTCTTTGAAGTAACAGATGATTCGGAGTTAACGGCTCCATGTCCCGAGGATCGTCCGAGTTCGGGCACAGAGGTCTGGAATTGGCAATCCCTTGGGCTTCTGATAACACCGTTCTCAAGACTTCTTCTTCAACTAATGTCTTTCCTAGGATAGCCTTCAACGATTGTTTAACACCACAAATCAGTCTCTCCCACACTCCCGACATATGGGACGCTAATGGCGAGTGGAAAATCCATTCTACTCCGGTTTGTCTTAAATGCTCTTCAATCTGATTTTGATTCCACCTTTCTAAAGCTTCACGTTACTCGCGCTCTGCGCCCACGAAATTTGTACCGTTATCTGAACGCAGTTGTTTAACGCCACCCCGAATGTTTAAGAATCTTCGTAACACCATGATGAAATCATCGGTTTCCAGGGACTGGGCTAGTTCTAGATGTATGGCTCTCGAGGCCATACATACAAATATACATCCATAACGCTTGGCAGAACCCCGTCCGTGTTTTACCATAAGTGGTCCGAAAAAGTCAATGCCCGTGTTTGTAAAGGGAGGTTCGAAAGGAGTAAGGCAAACCTTAGGTAACTCTGCTATTTCTTGGGTTATCCGTACAGAGTATCTTTTCCTACACGGTATGCATTTGCTGATCACTCGTTTAATAGTCGCTCTGCCCTTAACGATCCAAAATTCTTCTCGAAGTCGAGATAACAACTGCTCTTGTTCGCAGTGTCCAAGTTGTTGGTGATTAAAACGAATTATCAAGGTTGTAACATGGTGATTCTGCGGTAAAATCATCTGATGTTTGCTGTCAAACGTGCTTGGTGCTTCTGATATTCTACCAGAGACCCTTAGGAGTCCGTTCTCGCCTAGCATGGGCTTAAGCTTCACAATCGAACTCGATTTCTTCACACGTTGACCGGTTTTATCCTTTCTTTTAAGATCTTGCAATTCTTCCGGAAACGACTGGTGTTGAACAAGTGAAACAATCGTTCGTTTCGCTAAAGTCAGGTCATCCACGGTTAAAGTATTGCATTCTAAACGTTTGCCATTTTTCAACCAAGCTTTGTACTTGCATAGCCAAGCCACATATTTATGTAGTTTCGACCAGTCCGAGTATCTTTCGGGGAGTTCATAGAGCAGAGGGCTTACAGTCGTCTGGAGGCGAGTTTCTTCTTTTTGATTTCCAGCTCGCTGTCGGGTATCTCTTGAATTGGCTCATCGGGCCATGTATCTCTGGGGTTCGAAAGGAACTCTGGACCTCTTAGCCATCGCTCTTGTTCTATGTATCGCTGAGGGTCCAAACCGCGAGAACAATTGTCCGCAGGATTCAAACTTCCTGGACAGTGTCGCCATTGACTCGGATCAGTTGATTCCCGAATTTCGTTCACTCGGTTAGCTACGTACGTTTGAAATCGTTTCGTCGTGTTGCGAATATACGACAATACTATCATACTGTCCGTCCAAAAGTACGTTTCATGTACGGTTATATCGAGCTCATCTTTAATTATCAAATTCATTCGTACAGCTAATAATGCACTTTGCAATTCGAGTCTTGGAATCGTGGGTGACCGAATGGGAGCATTTCTCGACTTTCCCATGACAAACGAACAGTTAATAGTTCCGTCGCTGTAGATGATGCGTAGGTACGACACGGTACCGTATCCAATCTATGAGGCGTCACAAAAATGGTGTAACTCGACAACAGCATCGTCATGATCTGGAAGTCGGTAGAAACAACGAGGGATGCTTATCTGAGTCATCAATGGTAAAAGTGATTTCCAATTAATCCATGATTTCAGTAGATCGTTCTCCAGGAAGTCGTCCCATTTCATCTTCCTCCTCCAACACACTTGGAGAATTTGCTTAGCAGGTAAAAGAACTGGTGCAGCAAATCCCATTGGATCATAAAAGGAGGAAACACATGAAAGCACACCTCGCATGGTATTTGGTTTGTCACAAGGTTTTATCTTGAAACAAAAGGCATCATCTTCGACGTTCCAGTGGACACCCAGCGTGCGTTCAATAGGAAGTTGGTCAAGACTTAGATCCAGGTCGGGCAAGACTCTCCTTTCAACAGGCACTGCCTCAAGAACTCTCCGACTGTTGGACATGAATTTGGTCAATTTAAAGCCTCCACGTGAAAGCAAAGACATTGATTGAACTCTTAGCTACTTTAATAGCAATTTCTTCATTCTTCAGGGCTCTCAACATATCATCGACGTAAAATGTCTTAAAACAGTGTCAGCGACAAGGTTATCAAATTCGCTCTTATTATCTTCGGCAGTCCTTTTAAGGCAGTAATTTGCACAGCTCGGCGAGTCTGTCGCCCCGAAAACGTGTACGGTCATAACGTATTCATCAGGTGGCTTGTCGAGACTTCCGCTCCACCAGAGAAACCGAAACGCATCCTGGTCGGCTTCTGGAGATACCTTCACCTGATCATGGATAATAAAATAAATGGATAGGAACTAGCTGACGTGACCTAATGTTTTTACTGGGATTGATGGCGTGGTTGGATGCCTCAACCTAGTTGAAATTCAAATTCTCAAAAACGGCATGTTTAGCAATAATACAGCTAAATATTTTAGTCAAAGAGCAAATAAATGTAACCACGCCATTCTGCGATGAAAACTCTAAGTATTCCCAGTCAATTTTAGCAAATATTTCAAACACTAAACAGTGAAAAATATATCGCAAATTTCGTTAAAAATTGTGACGCCAATTTCGTAGCTACAAATGTAAAAAAATACAAAACAAAGACGAAAAACATTTACCTTGAATACTTTGTCGTGGCTTAGGCATGTTTTTAAAACAATTAGACCAGTTTACGGTTCAAGATCACCCTTTTAAAGTGGAAAATATAGCAAAACAACAAATATGCCGAGAACTTTGGTAACATTCGCAATACGCGTGACGTCACGTTTTTCAACAAGGATGCAGTCAATGACGTCAGAAGTTTCCAATCCATTTATTTTATTATCCATGACCTGATTGAACATACCTTCAATGTCCGCCACTAGGGCAATGTTATCCTGGCGAAACCTTATAAAAACACCAACGAGACTGTTCGTATAGTCCGGGCCTTGCAATAAATTCTGATTTAGGGACGTATCTTCAAACTTTGCCGCTGCATCAAAAACGGTTTAGACGCCGAACTCTTCTCTGTGCCTGCTCTAGTTTCAACCTTGCTAATTCTGCTGAACGAGCCGCCGTCTTCACCCTAGACGACACAGAGGACCCCCTGAACGTCTACTCTTTGACGACCTTGACATGGAAACACTACTTTGTACTGACACAGAAAGTTTATCATCATCCTTAAGGTGAAGACCATTCTCAAACTTTGAGTCTCTCTGTAAACTGCGAATGCTCTTGTTAAGTTGACCAATAGCTAGTTGATTACATTCATTTATTTTTCGTTCGAGACTTTGACGTTGGATGCTAAGACGCTCCAAGTCACGCGTGTTATTAATCAGCTGAGAATAATCTTCATGTACCTTGAGGTACTTAACCCACCTTGAATGTATAGTGTCCAAAGTTTTTTCAATTTCTGTAGTCTCAATATTATTATAATCATAAGTTTTTAAAGACTCTGTAGATACTTCAATAATTTGCGAAAGTTTTAATAATTCATGCTTTAGTCCTTTGGAATGTATTTCATTTAAATATTCTGCGTACTCACGCGACACCTTCCGGGTCCGAGATGTCCTTCGTAAACCGTTGTCACTTCCGGCTTATTGACTTCGTCGATCGCGAAGTTCGTCGAACTGTTTTGCACAGATTTCATCCATAAAAGATCAAACTATGTTGGGAACGAACCCAACTGAATGTCGTTTATATATCAAATAATAATCACCACATCATTACACTTTATTTACTCTCAAATTTAGTTTATTCTAAGCAGTACATCATGACAAATATCTTTTACATATCAAATATCCATGCATCATTCTGTCCTCGATTCTGTCCGTATTTCGACTAATATCGGTCGTAAACAAAGGTTTGCTACATAGAATTACAAATAACGTTCATTAACAACAAGTTCAAGTGGTTCAAAGTCAAAATAAAAGAAATACTTACATCTTATGGCGATTTTAAAGCAGATTACGTTGTCAACAAACGGCGCGAAATGATTAGATTAATTATAGTAGCGTCCGTAACATGCATCAACTGCTGGGGTTGCTTGAAGAATTCGAGCGATGAAATCATCTAACTGTTCATCATATATATTAGAGAACTCTCTTCCCTCTACTGGCATACCGAACTGGTATAGCGTACTACTTTCTGATACACCAAGACTTCGAGCTATGTCACTCCAGCGCATACCACAATCACCGTGTAAATCCTGCAACTGTTAGTGGCTTGCGCGAAATCCTGGTCACCCACTCAAACCACTATTCTCAACTGAAATATTTACGTTTAACATTCCGTTTTCATCCATATCGTCTTGTAAAAGACATTTTCTTTCAAAGTGAGATCGAAGAGAAAGCGTACGATCCAAAATATACGATAAATCAAGCAAGTAGCTTCTCTGTGATTCAAGGTGTCCATAGGACTCTGGATGCTAGGCTATAACTGAAAGCGTTCTGGCATATTCGTCAAGTCTTCTTGTTAATTACCGATCACGAGATGCAGAATGCAACCGACCATCACAAATGTCAATTAGTCTTCCCAAAGATAAAAAAACTCGTTTATATTTGGCAACCAATGCGCCATTTTCCTTTCGATTTGATTTAGCATCATTTATAGCACATGTCAATTACTTCCGATTTTTAGTTTCCGGTTTCCATTGACCATTTTTTGCTTTGCACCTCCGTTTCCACTGGACAAGATTTTTTTGTATCAACCAATTTCCAATTTTCATCGAATTTTCTTTGCAGTTCGCACTTCCGCTTGTACGTACTCGACAAGATTTTTATTTCGAATGTTGTTTTTTTTTATTTCCTATCGAAGATTGAATAATGTTTTAATTACGCTTTTTTGTCCGCAATGGAACGCCATACCCGGAACGGCGCTTCGCACCGATGGCTCGCGTATAAAAATATTTGACCAAATTAAGCCCAGGAATCATCTTATTAAAGTCCCGTTTAAGGTATTTTTTAAATTTTCATGTGTAAGGACAATTCAAGTTGTATGTTGTTTTATTAAACGTATATTTTTCGAGAAATAACTGAACCTATATGAAGCATGTGAATTGAAACATGTAGCACTGGCCTGTGTTTTTTTATGTTTGTATTTGGGGTGGGGTTTTTTTTGCAGTTTGGTCGGAAAAAAGTACATTTCGCGCTTCGCACTAAGTCCATTGAAGTCCATTCACTATATTGTACTATCTTTAGTGTCGATAGGGCGCAATTTTCAAATTCTTGGGTGGTATTTTCAGTAGTTAAATTAAAAGTTGTCTTCACTCGTCGGATTGTCGCTAAAAATAACTCTTTTTGATATTCGTAAAAGGCTATCCCCTCCCGCATCCAATTAGATTGCAAGAAATAAAAATATCACTTGGCATGAACAAATAAAAAATAAATACATTTATTTTATTGAGAAGGTCAGCAGAAATATCCACCTGACCACCAATTATGGTTGTACTTCATGAGTGCTGAACATTGCATAGTTAAATTGGGTGTAGGCGTTACAGTGAAGGTCAACACTCATATGAAAACTAAGGAACTTATAGTTTTTTTATTAATATATCAATATCTCATTGCTTAAATAAGGTCAAAAAATAGCCCGGCTTTACCCTACTCAGCCTACTGGGTAATCCGCAGTGGCCCCAATAAGTACGTAAAAGTTAAAAAATCTTCTATATTCTTCCACTGTAGCCTATTAATTGTATTGTTTGCATACTAGGTCAGTTTGCGAGATTCGCAACTGCAAACTGGAACGTAGAATCACGACGCTTGAAAGTAATATCACAACACAACTGGAGGGTAGAATCGAGCAACTAGAAATTAGTACGACATCACAACTGGAACGTAGAATCGTACAACTTGAAAGTAGAACTACCCCACAACTGGCACGTAGAATCACGACGCTTGAAAGCAATACTACATCACAACTGTCACGTAGAATGACGACGCTTGAAAGTAAAACTACACCACGACTGGAACGTAGAATCACGACGCTTGAAAGTAGAACTACACCACAATTGGCACGTAGAATCACGACGCTTGAAAGTAATACTACACCACAACTGGCACGTAGAATCACGACGCTTGAAAGTAATACAACACCACGACTGGCGCGTAGAATCACGACGCTTGAAAGTAATACTACACCACAACTGGCACGTAGAATCACGACGCTTGAAAGTAATACTACACCACAACTGGCACGTAGAATCACGACGCTTGAAAGTAGAACTACACCACAATTGGCACGTAGAATCACGACGCTTGAAAGTAGAACTACACCACAACTGGCGCGTAGAATCACGACGCTTGAAAGTAGAACTACACCACAACTGGCACGTAGAATCACGACGCTTGAAAATAGTATACACCACAACTGGCACGTAGAATCACGACGCTTGAAAATAGTATACAACAACTGCAACGTAAAATTTGAGCAAATTCAAGGTAGTGTTGCAGATTTTCAAAACTTTTTCTTATTAAACTGCAGTGTTACGACGCTTGAAAATAGTATACAACAACTGCAACGTAAAATGGAGCAAATTCAAGGTAGTGTTGCAGATTTTCAAAACTTTTTCTTATTAAACTGCAGTGTTGTAAATTGTTCAATAATTACGCGCAGACGTATTATACCTGGTAAAATTCGCCTTTATTGGATGCCATCCTAGGTTAAATAGGCTCTATTAGTATAGGTAATAGCATGGTTTCGAATGCAATTTGGATATAACATGCACGAGTGAGTTTTTCAAAGACCTCTAAATAGCACGAGTCCGAAGGACGAGTGCTATTTGAGGTCTTTGAAAAACTCACGAGTGCATGTTTATCCAAATTTCATGAGAAACCATGCTATTACTTATTAATAACTTACATAAAAATCTTCGAGACAATTGTAGTTTTAACTTACGCGTTTATACCGAACATTCCACTGGCAAAGTTTTCCTGGCTTTGTTATATCACATTATACAACGCTAACAGCTTGAAAATTCCACTCAATTATGTAATTTTTGTTAGTCTTGTTTAAGGTAAATGCTTTTCCATTTTTTAATAAAGATAAAAGCCATATTTTCCACGCGAAGGCAACTTTTACTTTGTGTAGCTCGGCGCCATGTTTGTTTTGTGTTGTTTTGACTTTTAAAGCAATCTGCAGTGACCGTTACTTCTTTAAACTGAATTGCTTTAAACTGATTGGTTGATTTAATCATCACAATGCTTTTCCACCAATCAGATCAGTTTGTTACAGATTTTTGCACTGTGATTACAGAAAATTGCACTGCTGTTTGGGATTAACTGCACTGAAATCAACCAATCACAGTCGAGTAATATTAATGTTATCATGTTTGGTATGATTGAAAGTTTTTTCCCTAAGTGGCAGTTGAGAACAAGAAAATCAGATAAAGCATGGGTAACCCAATCGTTAAAATTGTTAATCAAGAGATGTCAGAGAGCCCTTCATTTGTATGGGAAAATTTCGCAGATTTATAAATATTGGCGAAATAAAGTTCAGCAAGAAGTTAAAACTGCTCGTAAAAGGTTTTACCACCAGTCGGTCAAGAAGTATAAACAAAATTAAGAAAAGTCTCTCAACAGTCTTGGCACCATCAGCTGCTGTCTGATGATAACCCTAATTGTGCGGACCTTGCTGAGTCTTATAACGATTTCTTAGTTGGTCTCACTGCTCACTTTGAACCCTTGGCTCGCTGTCATCAGATTGAAGTGCCAGATTATGTTATGGTAAATCCTGGACAAGTTTATTCAGCGCTGCGGCGTATTAAAACAACAAAATCACAGGGTCCTGACAGCATCCCAAACAAAGTATTGAAGACTTTTGCTTTCGAACTTGTGCCTGTATTGTCTGATATATATAATTCCTCAATGCTCCAGGGAACCTTTCCGGAAAAATTAAAGCGTTCCTTTGTTGTGCCTATTCCGAAAGTATCTCCCCCAAATCCCATTGAAGAAGATCTACGTCTTATCTCCCTCACTGCACAAGTTGCAAAAATAATGGAAGGATTTACTTTGGAATCGTTATTGCTAGAAGTTTTAGATAAGCTGGACCCGAAACAGTTCTCGTTGCCCAAGAACTCAACAACTCAAGCGTTGGTTTATCTTATGCATCAGATCCATGCCGGACTTGACAAAGGTCAATGTTCAGCCAGAGTGATCTTCGCAGATTTTAAAAAGGGATTTGATTTAGTTGATCACAATGTCATTATTACTGAGTTTGAAAGGCTTGGCGTCCATCCCGTTATCATACGCTGGATTAAATCATTCTTAACTGACCGAGAACAGTGTGTTAGGGTTGAAAACTGTAAATCTTCCTGGAAGAAAACTAATGGAGGTTTACCACAAGGAACCAAATTAGGACCATTACTATATTTGCAATTATGGTTAACTCTTTATTAAAAGATTGGCAAGGCAGGATTAAGTATGTTGATGATACTTCAGCACTTGAAATCATCCCTCGGTGCTCACCAAGCTTACTGCCCATCGTTGTCAATGAAATTTCTGATTTTGCTGTTTCACGTGGGATGAAGTTAAACCCAAAGAAATGCAAGGAAATGTTTGCATCATTCCTTAAATATGACTTGCATTGTATAGATTCCATATATATTTCTGGTACCCCGGTTGAAAGAGTTTGTTGTTACAAGTTATTAGGCGTTATCAACTCGCAAGATCTTACCTGGAACAGACAAGTGGATTATATTCTCAAGAAAGCCAATTTCCGCCTTTATGCTTTGAGACAATTAAAGAAAGCTGGTTTTAACTCAACAGGATCTTCTTAAAATTTATTGATTAGGTCTTTGATTAGGTCTTGTATTGAATATGCATCACCTGTGTGGTCGGACTTAACCCAAAATTTAACAAATTCAATCGAGTCTGTTCAAAAACGACCATTACGAATAATTCTACCCTCTCTTGCTTACGAAGATGCTTTGACGCGGTCCGGTCTAGAAACTTTAGCAAGTCGCCGATCAAATGCTTGCCAGATGTTTGTTGAGAAAATGAAGTCTGACGATCAACCAAATAACCCTTTTGCCAAAATTTTGAAGCATAACATTCATAATGAACGTAATCATAGTTATAATTTAAGACACGAGGGACTAAATAGAGTGAGGGCACGTACAGAACGTTTCTCTCAGTTTATTACATGCAAATATTATTGATGTTTCTTAGTCATTGTAGGTTTTCCTATTTAAACTTTTTTATTTAATCTTGTCAATAGATAACTTTATATTTGTAATATTTCTAAAAGCTCATTGTCATCTCTAGTTTAAGCGTGTAATTCAGTTTTGTAACTGCAAAGCGTTTTATTAAACTATTTATTATTATTATTATTAAAACAATATCTCACTCGTTCGCTGCGCTCACTTGTGAGATATTGTTTTTGCCACTCGAACATAAAATCCATATCTCTTCGCAACCGTCTAATATCCTCTATATATTCGCGTTAATTAAACCAATTTTAGAAGTACCTGAAAGCAATTCGCGTTAATTAGACGACACGTTTATTTATGTCGCGTTAATAAAGTGCATCGTTAATTTCCTATAATAAGATAATTTGACAGACAAAGGCCTCATCTTTATTGGTACGCAAAAAATAAGTGTCAATTTTTTTGTACACCCTATCAATAAAATTGTTATAGCAACAATTGCCATTTATCAATTTAGCGATTCCAACTTTTGGCCCAGTACATGATATAATCGAAAGAGGAATTAAATCGAAATGCAACTGGCAGCGTGAAAATTATTTCAAAACCACGATAGTTGTATATAATAGTTAGAATTTAAAGATAGCCGCATTAAATTTAAATGACGTATTAACCATGTTTGCATGAGACCAATTATAATATGCTGTAGTTATATTATTTGCGGAAACGGAAAAGAGGATAAAACACGGAATACAGGATAAAACGCGGAAAAACCTTTCTACTCTACGTTTAAGTCATGCATGTTATCTTTTTAGTTGGTTCAGTATCCCGTAGATGGTAAATGCCAGACTTGGTCCAAACTCTCTAAGACAATATAAATGAGGAGTTAAATATGGCACGATTTCTTACGACAGTTTAAAGTCGCCTTTTGCGGATTAAAATTATGGTTGCTTTCTTCTTATGTTGCACACATTCTTGTGGAAATAGAGTGACCAAAGACAAAAGATAATTTCAGCATTGCATTGCAAAGATCATGCTTAAAAATAGCACAGAAACCGCGAGGTGGCAGTTTGGCGCCAAAAGATAATAGGGAGTCATTCAGTGAGTAAATATTGCGAGACGGATGTTACGTAATTGGAGCGGTGCTGCAATCATTGCGAAAAGTAGAACCTGCATGATTCTACTTCTATGTAACTCTAGCCAAAGTTTTAAAAATGTAGTGTTAATAATTAATGTTTTAACTCAAAACACTTAAAATATACAAGATTCTTATTGCAGGTGAATGATCTGTTTATTATAATAATTTCCCTTTCGAGTCGTTTAATACAAAAAGAAAAACACGCAAGAAAGTCCAGAGTGCGACACAAAAATGAACACAAGTACACAACGGATGTTTATGAGTCTACAACGTATATTTATAGTTGTTTATTAAAGGAAAACTGTCAACCCTTTAACTTGCCCTTATTATTTGTATTCCACTATACTGTATATTGAGTAATTCCACGTACTATATTGTATATTAAAATTCGCTGGGTTCAAATGATGGGGTTTTAGAGTCGTTACACAAAGAAAAACACATTAATTCAACACGCAAGAAAGTCCGGAGTGCGACGCAATGTAAAATCCATAGGTCAACTCCGCCAAAAGCTACCATTTTGAAACTGGACTAATATGTCACCCTTGGAGTTTGGAATTGTGCGCGTGCGTACAAGTCTATATGTGGGCTAATAAACGAAAAATGTACCACAAGCATTGTATGAGCCAGCTATTACGTACATAAATACGAGCTTGTTACTATAATATATAAATCGTGGAATCGATGGCATTTTGGCTTAATCGCTGCACCCTGAGCCTGCGATGCGCGAACGCAAACTTCGATTTCTCGACGACGAAGAAAACAGAAAATTAGGGATTTAAGACGCTTGACCTTTCAGGTCAGTGTAACAAGACGCTCCACGGAGCGTTAAGTCGCTGGGGCGATGGAAATATGCAACTTTAAATACAAGTAATACCACTAATTAAAGAAGAACGTATTTGTTTTTCCGAAAATATTGATTCTTGAAGTTTGCAGTTTGCCTGGCAGTTAGCGCTAATAGTTAAAGGGAAGTGGCAATATATTTTTTTTTCTCATTTGAAAGAACTTTGAAACTATTTAATAACTTCTTTTACCTATTCTGCATATCTTGCTTAGTTCTTGAAATATTTTCACTTGAAATAATGACATGTCAGCCATCTTGGATAAATTTTTGATTCATTAACGGTAGTTTTGGTGACGTCACAACAGGGATTAACCATATAAAAGCATATGTTGCTGATCAAATATTGATTGGTAGATGTTTTAAAGGTCTCAAGTGATCTTGGTATTTGGAAGGGCAAAATTATTTTGAGTGCAAAATGATTGATTAGTGGTTGTCTAGATAAAAATATTGCGTGACCCCTGTTGTGACGCAACTTGCATATCTACAAAAATCCAAGATGGCGGACATTTCATTTCTTTCGATTAAAATATTTGTAGAAGTAAGCAAGATATGAAAAAACGGTAAAAGACGTTTATATATGGTTTTAAATGTTCTTTCAAACGAGAAAATAAAAAATATATTGCCATTTCCTTTTAAAACAAATACAAACATGTGCACAGTGGCGTAACCAGCCCGACGATTTGGTCCCGCTATGCAAATTTCAACTCATTATCATTATTAATTTCTTTAGACTAATTGATTGTGTTGATAGTTTATAAACATGGCAATATTTGCATAGCGGGACTGAATCGGTGGGCTGGCTACGCCAGAGTATATAGTATAGTGTACCGTATATGTTACAATTATAAGCGTTTAATTATCCTGTTGTCATTACACAGATCGCTGGTGTTATGTTACCAACTGGCCAAGTTAAAACCGAACTTTAATAGCGCTACTGCAACGAATTCTTGGACCCTAGTTTTTTTTAGTTTAAATAAAATTCAGTCTTTTAGAAGCATTTTCATATATATTTGACCATCACGCGATGCTTAGAAGTTGTCAAATTTAACCTCTGAAGTTGGTTATCGCGTTGCGAACTTTTCCGCCCCCATACATGTGACGTCATAAGATGAACGGAAACGACGATATAAAGGTCGTATTTGTAGTAAATTATATGACGCGTCAACACATTGAAGTGGATTTTTTGTCTATTGCACTTGTTTATGGCGCAGATAATTGATTTTTAAAAATCGAAGAACATTGTCTATCACATCTTATTGTTTATTTAACGGCGGAATGACGGTTAGAGACTCAAATAATAGGGTCAGTACTGCATCTGGAAGTCGACGAGTATGGACTCGGCTAATTCGGCTTTGAAATACGATGATGAACCAGTTGCCTAACAGCTTTTATACAGCTTCACTAGACGAAGTGATAGAGACATTAACGCCGCTGCAGATAGGCAACTACCATCCGTGACTGTGTTGGAGCAATTAAGCGATGGTACAATACCTGTAAAATTAGTGGTAAGTAGATCCTTTTTTCTGCATGTATATTTATATTGCATTGTGCTCGCCTCGGTATATTGTGTCTAATTGTTTGAATACATCTGGTGTGTGTAACCACGGTTAACTTAATATTTATTATAAACTGGATTGTGAGTGACAAAAAATATAATAACGTTTAATGAGGTTATGCAATAACCAAGGTTAGCAACTTGGTAACCAGGTATCCTGACGTCAGCAAGCCACATGACCAGGGGGGGATGGCGCAATGGGAGTAGGTGACATCTATCATTCCAAGTCTGACGTCCAAACGACAAACACAAGTATATTCATATAGCCTATTCGCAATACTCAAAATGATTTTGCTTTTGTTTTTGTTTTTAATAGATAGCGATAGGTGTAGTTGGCAATTGTAGGATTTGGTTCTATTGATGGCTACTTTTACTTGGATGGGAAAACAGAAGAAAATAATTTCCAACAACAAAGACACACCGGACAGCTGCCTTACGTTTGAGCAGAAAAGCGGTCGACTTTAGTTGGATTAGGCAGACTGTGACTGAGTCAGTTAACCATTGAGTCAAAATTGTGCCACTGTGCAATATCACATTTACTGTAATATTTTGAAATTATATTAATCTTCAAAGTAACCAGTTAAGTTGCATTCCTCATGTTTTGTGCACAAATATATTTCCCACACAAAGGCGTACCAGTACAATATTATATTATTGTATTATTATATTTATTGTTTATACTTTATACTATGCAATATGTATTATTGATATGACTGAATATAACTCCAGTACAGTGGCATCGTTTCTCTCAAAATGTCATCAGAAGTCTTGACGAAACTAGGTCAAGGCATGCTGAATTGTTGTCTTTATTTAAATCTCAAGATGCTCTGGACAAGAAACTAACTTAACAGGAGATAATCTTTTTACAACCACAAATGATCTAAAACATAAGAAATGTTAAACACTTTGGACTAACTATATAGCATCATTTGCGCAAAATATTCACCATGTGTGCGAACATATTAATTTTTACTTCACCATACCTGAATTATTTGCCTTGCGTCTGTTAATTGTACTTTAGCCAGGGGAACAATTCTAGCCATGTAAATTATACAAACAGTTTCTTCCTTCAGTATTCTTTCCATATTACGAGGTTTTGTCAATGAAAATAAAATATAGCACGAATCTTCAAAACGGGCGCAATCAAAACACTAGGTTTCGCAGATGCGTGAAAACCCGGTCAATGTTTACGGATAAAATTCACTGACTTTCTTTCACTCTGTGGATCTGTTTCTTTGTTGGGTAATAGATACATGGGTATTCCTTCAGGCTGTTCAGAATTCGTGCAATAATCTAAGTTAGAACTGCCAGAAACACGGCCTTCGTCTCCGCGTTTGTTGGTTTTACTATAATTTTAATACACCACGATGAAATCGTGTTCATCTTATGACGTCACATGGCATCAACATGGCCGGTCAAAAGTTCGCACAGGAAGTGCCAAAAATGGCCACTTTGGAAGGCTATAAAATCGGTTTGAATTTACCAATTTCAATTCTGTTTGTGGTAAACAGGTCAGGAGGGAAAGCACTTTTAATTAAGCTCCAAAAATGAGGGTCGCAAAATTCGTTGCAGTGGCACTTTAATTAATAGCTAGCTAGTTAGTGCATCGAAGGCTGGAAGGCAAGAATACTCTTCGCCTCGAAACTAGATACATTATGACGTCTGTCTATTGCCTAAAGCCTGGCGCACACGATGCGATTTTAGTCGGCCAATAAAAATCGTTTGACATACCGATATACATCGGCATACTCCGCACACGATTACGAAAAAAATACGCTCCCTGAACTGTAGCCGCCATGTTGCCAAATAACACAAGCACGTGATCACAGCATGAAATCTTATTGGTTATACTTAAAATTCCACCGATAAAATCGTATAATATCAAAACGTTTTGACGTTGTCCGATTAAAATCGAGCAACAAAAATCGGTTAAAAATGACACCGCACACACAACGATTTTGTTAGTTTTAGTCAAACGATTTTTATCGGCCGACTAAAATCGCATCGTGTGCGCCAGGCTTAATACATTTTTGTAATTAATACGTCAATCAGTGATGACGTGTCAATTGTGACTCGGGTTGGCTCTGTTATAATTTGCTCTAGCTGATAGATGTCCATGATATCTATGAGTCGTTTACTCTGGAAAAAATGTCCATAGTAAACGACTCATAGATATCATGGACATCTATCAGCTAGAGCAAATTATAACAGAGCCAACCCGAGTCACAATTGACACGTCATCACTGATTGACGTATTTATTACAAATACCCCTCAAAGAGTAAAATCCAGTGGAGTGATTCGTCTTGGCATTAGTGACCACTACATGATTTATGTGTGTACCAAAGACGCAATCAGTAGATCGCCTCCTAAAGTTGTTGAGACCAGATCTTTTAAAAACTACAACAAATTTGTATTCAGAAGGGATCTGTTCTATACACTAAATTGTCTAATATAGAAGCTGAACTAGACCCAAACAAAATGTGGGAAAAATGGAGAAATGTGTTTACTACTACCGCAGACAAACATGTTCCATTAATAACGCGTAAAGTTAGAAGTCAACACACTCCATGGCTGACTAGTGAAATTAAGAAACTGATGAATCATCGAGACTATTTAAAACATAAAGCAACCCGCACTAAATCTCGGTATTTCTATGAAGCCTATAAAATTGCTCGAAATAAAACCAACAAAATAGTAGAGAAAGCTAAATCAAGGCATTTCCTACATACCATAAACAACAATAGCAACAAGCCAAAGCAACTATGGAAAAGTGTCAACCTCATTCGAGGTAAAGGATCAAAAACAACTAATGTATCCAGTCTGAAAATAGACGAAGAAACTATAACAGGTGACAAGAACATTGCTGAAGCTTTTAACTCTTTTTTCGTCCGTGTGGGTCCATCGCTTTCGCAAAGTTTACCAGAGTCTCAAAAAAGCTATTCTGATTATGTTCAACATCCCACACATAATACCTTTTCCTTTAGTGAGGTTAGTGAAAATGACACTCTAAAGTTGCTATGTGGTTTGAAAGAATCAAAGGCGGCTGGTCCAGATAAAATAAATACTAAACTAGTCAAGGATTCTGCTGAAGTAATCTGTCCTACATTGACAAAAATTTTCAACAGATCCTTGCAACAAGGTATCTCCCCAGAGGAACTTAAAACCGCTTTTGTCTCCCCCATTTACAAAAACGGTGACAAATCTGACTGTAGCAATTATAGGCCTATTTCGATTTTGTCGACTATTGCAAAAATATTAGAAAAAACTGTCTACAATCAGCTAATTTCGTATATAAATGAGAATAACATTCTAATAATAATCAATTTGGATTTCGAAAATCTCATTCAACTGTAACGTCGTTGTTAAATGCTACAAGTAATTGGCTTCTTCTGGTAATCAATTTGGATTTCGAAAATCTCATTCAACTGTAACGTCGTTGTTAAATGCTACAAGTAATTGGCTTCTAAATATTGATAAAGGCCTTATAAATGGAGTCTTGTTCCTAGACCTACGGAAAGCATTTGACACTGTTGATCATGTAATCCTAATTGAAAAGCTAAAACTGTATGGAATTACAGGGGGTGCCTTGAAGTGGTTTATATCATACTTAGAAAAAAGATATCAAACATGTAAAATGAATAACGTTAAATCATCCAGAAAATTAATTAAATGTGGTGTTCCCCAGGGGTCTAATTTAGGACCCCTCCTATTCTTATTATATGTCAATGACCTGCCAAATTGTCTTGATCAGGCAAAACCTTCGATGTTTGCTGATGATACTAATATCTCCGTATCTGCGGAATCCGTAGACGAATTGGAGGAAAAATTGAACACCGATCTTAGTAATATTTATCAATGGTTAGTGGCAAACAAATTAACACTTAACGTTTCTAAAACAGAATATATGATTATTGGCTCTCGAAATAATCTAAGTAAGATTAATGTGGATCCGACAATTAAAATTGGTGGCGATTCTATTAATAGAGTTAAAACAACAAAAAGTCTTGGCGTGGTCATTCACGATAAGTTGAGATGGGAGGACCACATTGACAGCATCAGTAAAAAAGTTTCAAGCGGAATAGGAGCGATAAAATTGATCAAGCCTTATGTTCCAAAGGATTGCCTAAATCAGATTTATAATGCTCTTGTGCAGCCATATTTTGACTATTGCTCTCTAGTATGGCAAAATTGTAAACTAGAGTTGCAATTGAAACTTCAAAAACTTCAAAATAGGGCAGCAAGAGTTATAACTGGAGATAACTGGGAGGTTCGTTCAAAAGATGTTCTTAGCAAACTGAATTGGCAACCACTAAACCAGATAAGATTGGTTAAGACGCTCTTGTTTATGCGCAAAATTCTAAAAAAGGAAGTTCCTACATCAATATCAGAAGTCAGACCAGTTTCACATTTCGGTAACCGATCAATACAATCTACGTAGTAATTTTACTATGTTGAAACTGGCAACAGTTTCACATTTCGGTAAACGATCAATACAATCTACGTAGTAATTTTACTATGTTGAAACTGGCAAAACCAAGAACAAATGCACTGAAGCGTAATTTTAGCTACCATGGTGCAAAAACTTGGAATAATTTGCCAACTGAATTGAAAAATCTCACGATCTCTGAGAGAGTTTTCAAAAATAAATTACAAGATTTCATTCGCGAAAATAATTCATTTTTGAACAATTTTTCAAGTTGCCAGTGACTGCTATAAAACATTTTTTCAATAAACTGTTACTTAGAGTGTATGTTTTTGTGGGTTTTTATGGAGTATTATAAATGTAATAATGTCCTGTTTATGCATGATATTTACTATAATTTAGTGCAATTGTTGTTCTACTGTTTAGCTTAAATTTCTACACGGCCTTATGAAAAGCAACCATTTTAATTATTTGAAACTTTGTTACTATCAGAAAACTCTATATATTTTTAGTAGAAATAGGTTGATAAGCTACCGTGTATAAAGAATTTTAAATAATAATAATAATAATAATTAATGCCGCGTGAGAGGAGAGGTATTTCGCATGATTACTGAGCGACTAGCTAATGACATGTGCCTACAACCAATAGCAATAACGCTTTAGTAGTTTAGTCATATCTACTAATCTACATACCAGTGTGCAGTATAAATGCGGCGAACTCACTGCATGGAATAATAATATATGTTATGAGACAGGATTCGAGATTGTGCTTTGTTTTGTCTCGGAGTATTGACCACATACATGTGTGTGATGTGTAGGTTATTTTGATTCGTGACTCATCACTGCAAATCAAATATAAAAATGCGGTTTGACGCTTTATAGTGTAAACACAAAATGTGAAAGTGCGCTGACTAATACTCGGGAAATCGCGATGATTTCCGACGATGTCCGATTTCGATACGAGTGTAACCGGAACGCGTTCCGCACATGCGTTCCGCAATTGCAAATGGACGCAAATGCATGGAACGCATTTAGGAACGCGTTCCGAACGCGTTTTCTGTTAGGTTATTTTTGAGCAGTACGGCATTTCACAGTTTGCATTCTTCACTCCCTACACTGGCATGCAACCACCATTTGAAATTATAAAACAAAAGTACTGCCTGCGTATGTTATTTATTTAACGGTTTAGGTCGGCGCATGCACGCGAAATAAGTATTTCCATAGGTCTCAAAAAATGGACCAACATAAAAATCAATAAATAACGTTTTAAATAATGTCGCTAATGCTATTTTGTAGATGAAGTCAATCATGTTTTGAAAATCAGATTAAACGGGACAAATGATAAGCAAGGACGAGTAGAAGTATACAAACCATCATACGGTTGGGGTACAGTATGTGATGATGCCTGGGATATTAAGGACGGTCACGTAGTGTGTCGTCAATTGGGCTTTTCCAGGGCTAACGCGGTGTACCAGAGTGCCCATTATGGCGCAGGAACAGGTCCAATATTGCTCGATGACTTGGCATGTACTGGAAATGAATTTCATCTATGGAATTGTCCTCATGCAGGATGGAATGTGGAGAACTGTAGCCATGGTGAAGACGCAAGTGTGGATTGTCAGTAATGCATGAATGATGCTAATTTCTCAACAATTTTGTAACCGCTTATATATAACATATGTGACATTATTAATATAATCAACTACTGCTCAGAAAAACTGTTTTGTAGAAAATTTTATACTCCAAGAACAATTAGATATACTTCAAAAGTATGCAAACCATGCTGTATTTGTAATGATCATGATGATAATGTATCGTATCGTAAAAAATTATTTCAAGACGCTAGCTTCATCAACATAAATTGGTTTTCATGAGAGGCGTCGTCAATTTATATACAAAGTATTAATATTTACAAGAGAATAAGTAGAAACAAAGAGAAACTATTTACGAAAATGCATGCTGAATACAGGTGTGACCCATCCAATTGGTAACAGAGTCAGAGATTAATATTTTGTTTGAAAATATGGATTGATTGTGCTTCTTTTGTTTCCCGAGAAATGCTATTCCAAAGCTTTGCCCAGCTGTATTTAAAACTTTTTTTAGGAATTCCCTTCTCGGTTTTGGGAGAACTAAATCAGTATAGCTATTTGTTAAATTATAATTCGCTTGCGTTAAACTACTCCAAGTCAGTGACTCTTTCAAGTTAGGAGCAGTATAATCGTTTAGAATTTTATACAGAAGAATGGACTTCATCTTCTGTCTTCTACCTTTCAAAGTTTCTCAACCAAGAGTTTTAAGAACGACAGCAGATTCAATTTCGTAACTTGCGCCAGCAATTATTCTTGCCGCACGATTTTGAAATTTCTGAAGTTTATCAAGAAGTTGTATGCCGCAAATGTCCCACAGTGGAGAACAGTAATCAAAATAAAGTTGAATCAAGGCATTGTGAATCATTTGGAGTGAGTTTACTGGAATGAAATTTTTAGCCCTTGGCAACATTGCAATGCCAGATCGAACTCTTTTCAATACCTTTTCGATCTGTTTATCCCATTTAAGGTTTTCGTCGAGTAACACGCCCAGACATTCGAAAGAGCTAGTTCTACAAAGAGGTTTGTTGTTAAAGAACACAGGATAGTCGTGAACTTTATTGGTTAGATTATATGACGATCCTATGATCATGTACTTAGTTTTAGTAGGGTGGTGCTGTAGTTTGTTACTGGCGAGCCAATCACTGATTTGTTTTAGGTCAGAATTTAATTTATCAATCAGCTCATTATAATCGTTAGAAGAAGAAAATATTTGGGTATCGTCCGCGTATAAACAAGGTGTAGTTTTTTTTAGTTTACCGGTAGGTCGTTAATATAAATTAGAAATAGCAAAGGCCCTAAAAGCGAACCCTGAGGGATACGTAAGGTGAGATTTAAACCAATTCAATTCATTATTGGAGATACCAAACTGTGTTTCCAATTTGTTAAGCAATATTTCGTGATTTATCGAATCAAAGGCCTTACAGATATCTAAGAATACAACTCCGTTCAATGGACCATTTGCATTATAGACTAAATTTTGATCTAGACAAAAATTT